>JAQPZY010001664.1:577500-857500 GCA_029931535.1 Margaritifera margaritifera | reverse complement strand
ACGATACATTATCGATACACATATCAAATTGATGGTCTTTTCATCTTTAGAAGGTCTGTCAATGGTAGGGTGTTGCCATTTTCTATGTGTTGACATATTGGGTGTATTTCCAGTATGCAGATTACAAGCAAACATAGACTTATCAGCTGTTCATATGCCATTCTCATCCTTTACAAGATAAAAAAAAAAAATACTTCCAAACAGACTAGCTGTTGGTGATTTTTATTTACCCTTTTATGCCATTTCAGGCTGCTCCATTCGATCATATGCATGACTCATTCTGGTCACCACGCCCTTTATTTTACATTGAATGAATATTTGTAAAACATCTTATTACCAATTTCATGTCTTCACTTAAATTTTGAAGGAATTACGGTCTTATCTTCAAAACAGAGGAAACAGTGCAATTTCCTCGTGCAAGGAAATTCTTATCTAGAACAAGTCCGAGTGTGGGAGTGGAGATAACTAATAGCCAAATCCTTCACATTGTGCTTCCTGCAGATATAATCAACTGCCGCGCCCAAGGACATTTGTTTCTGTCAGTGAAAAAGGAAATTATTGATAACATCCACTCCCTTTCTACAAACTGACGATGTGGCTAAACCTCGTGCGGTTTGGAATCTCCCCCCCCTTGCCGATTCTGTGCGATTTTTATTTTTTTTTATCCGATTGCTGATTACATATATCAACGTAAAAGGAGATATTCCAAACTTATTCCCCATGTACGATTTAAGTACTTTACATATTATTTAATAGTCACTTTTGTGTGAAGTTTCTATGTTGCTTTGTATATATTTGGAGAGAGTTTGGATGGCCAATATTTCAGTTTGTCACGTAGTGAACACGCTACAGTTAGTTATGATTGGTGGTTATTGTTTTACCCTGGACTTGAACAAACAATAACTACTAATCAGAATTGCATGTAACCTATTTCACTGCGTGACACACCGGATGTGTAGCCTTCAGTTCGATCCAAGTAGACAAGATGCGATGCAACATATAAATTTCGCGTAAAAGTGGTTATCAAATGATCAGTAAAGGACATGGGGAAGAAATCTGCAATGTCTTCTTTCCGTTGATATATGTTATCAGTGGCTGAAGATGCTGACAGGATAAACTAATTAGCATGGAATTGGGGCGGGAGAAGGGGGCAGATTTCGAACCACGCGAGTTAGTCACTTTGTGTTAATTTGTAGACGGCGAGTGGGTATTGTCAATAGCTTTTATTTTGTACTGACAAAAATGAGTGCATGTACTTGCTACGGCTGTCTCAGATGAATTCTCAATTTTATGAATGAAAGGGCAAATGATTAATAATTATTCACGACTGCTGAAGATTAAAGTAACTTGCATAGAGTAAGTATCGTTTTGTATCGATTCTTTCCCTCTTGTATCGATATTGGTATCGATATAGAAAAAGTATCGATACATCGATATATCGATTAATCGTTTCACACCTACTGTTTATATAAGATATGGTATTATACATGTTTGCAAATCAATATAAATACTCTTTTCATAGTGCGTTTCCTCACTAACCCTTCCAGTTATAAACATAGTGGGTTTGGAACTAGAGTCCCCTAGAGAATCTGGCACCAGTTACCGCACTGTCGTTAATTCTCATGGATTATCTTTATTATTGATGAAACAAAATGTACCTTATATTGAATGCTAATTATTTATTCTGCCATTTCAAATTGTACCACAATGAGTCTTCAATAAGTGATGAACGTGAGGTAGGCCTGACTGGTTCCGTACGAAAACTGCATAGACCCTCAATCGCTTTCTATGATTGGAATTTTTTTTTTTTTTAAATATTCAAAACGGATTAACAAAAGTTTCACAGTATTGCAAACCACTGTATATAATGCTCTTATAGAGAAATATTTGTCCAAAATACCAGTCTGATACAAATATTTTATAAACCAAGCTGGATTTGCTTATTTCTTCATAACACTCGTCGTCTGCAAATCAACACCGCCTGGAAATATTTTTCAACTCTGAAGATTTTCGTTAATTTCTAAGAATATTGGTGTCTGATAAAGTAAAACTGCATTTAATTTCATACTTTACTCATTTATTGTGACATAATATTTGTAAAACGAAAGTTACATACCTTGTAAACTGCTGCTGCGATAAAAACGTCACTGTTGCCTGCCATATTATCTAACCATTTTCTTTAAAATTGGCGTATCTCACATGAGTGAAACAACATAAAATTTTCTGAGGTTACAACTTATCTAATAAGGGAAACGTCTTGAAAGTTTCCCGTTGTTTCATGACTGCGGGAATAGTTTAATATATATAAATACATTATAGTCAGACGAATTTTTCACATTTTCCGCATTCTACGCCTCACGCGCGGCTGCAGATGACGTCATCGCACGCGATAAATATGAAAAATAAAACGTATTATTAAAGACAAAGTTATGTCTATACAAAATAAATAAAACAGCTTTTAAAATAACGAAAATACATTTTGGACATTTTCTGAGGCCATTAGAGTGATCTAGAGTCCCTAGTCCTTTACCCGCCACCATTATAACAGCATTGAGACAATCCCACCGATACTGTAACATTAGACTGAAATTTTCTGACTCATCGTTGCATAATGATATCTTCAATTGTTATTGATGTATTGCGTAATTTTTCGTAATATTAATATTTCAGTGTGTTAATTTGGCTACATGACATTCCATCCTCTTCAACAAACTTAGTTTCGTTCAGAGTTGAATGAGAATCACCCCATGTACGCCCGTTCCTCCATAGAAGTAAAGTAGCGTATATATTAGTGCGCGGTGTTCAGGTTTCATTCATGAATAGAATGACTTGTCAAATGATCATTGAAAAAAAACAACCTCTGAAATATCTTTTTTGTTTCAATTTTGTTATTCCTATAACATAGCAGAATGAAAAATAGACTTCTTTTTAAGTATATAATAAGAAGGTTATTGACTGAGTATTTAAAAATATTGGGCCCTCGTTTATGTGGCGTAGAATGCCCTTGCAAGCGAGGGCATTTTCCGCCAGACTACCTCGGGTCCAATATTTTTCAATACTCAGTTAATAACCTATACTTATCTACCAGTGTTTTAGCCACATTTCCATGTTTACACCAAACATTATGCGCTCTGTCTAAGTTTTAAAAACTTTAGTGGCTATTTTGTCTCTTTTATATGTTATCTATACCAAAGAGGCGCCTTTTTGCTAGTAATCTACGCTTTTTAGCCAGAAATGTGAGAAAAATAATTCTTTGCTATCTATCGGTATTGAATAGGAATTCCATCTGAGGGTCAGAATGTTTACGCCAATACATATGAAGGACAATATTAATCCCACATGGCTTTTTTACACGGGCAAACTCTGTCACACATATATAGGATGATATTAATCCCACGTGGTTTTTTTTACACGGGCAAACTGTCACACATAAATAGGACGATATTAATCTCACATGGCTTTTTTACACGGGCAAACTGTGTCACACATATATAGGAATATGATTAAAAACAATCGCGACTTGTGAAACGTGTTTATCTTGAAAATAATGAAAGAGTCTTTATATTGGTGTATTGACTGTTTCTGCTAAACTACATGAGGACACACTGTCAGCTCCATAGGGCGATTTTACTGAATTGTGTAGGAACAGTACACAGACTGTCCCCATGATCAAGTAGTGAAATTATTTTAGTATATTTCTGAAACAGACTGTAGCGCACAAGCCCGCTTTACCAGCTGTGACAAGGAAATGTGTTGCCGTAGTCATGACAAAGGCCATGCTACGCTCAATCCAAATCAATAATATGTCAAAGCTGCCAAGGTCAACGTCGTTGTATCTGCTTCTCGAGTAATGAAGACGGTAATGGTAGAGGAAACCTAGGAAAATGCTGGCTGCTTACACAGACCTTCCATTTACTTTGTCGCCTTAATTCTTGTCACCAGCGTCTGCAAACAGGATGCAGTCCTGAACCGCGATCTCACTGGACGATATTCAAGCTCTTTAGTTTTAATCGTTAAGATCGGAGACGGATATAGAAAGAATATAAAGACCCAACGCGAGTAATGGCTTTTAAAATACATTCTGCTAAAGAAGTGGTGCGTGAGCATAAGTATTGAATTACCACTGTAATAGAGATCCTGACATAAAGCCAAAAAGTGGCTTCCTGATTCATATCGTTTGCATCATTAATGGTAGAATAGCCTGGAGAAGATTTCAGTCCTGTCTCTCTTGGCATTTACGCTGAACTTTATTTAGTGGTTCGTGTAATTAAAAGTCACGTGCATTGCTTGCTTGCGTGAGTTATGTCAGACCTATGAGATTGTCAACACAAAAGTCAAATATATTTTCAATATGCAATTTTCCAGGAAAATGTATATCTATCTATCTACTGTATCAAAATATTTATGTCTGTCTGCCCTCCCCCCCCCCACTCTCTCTCTCTCTCTCTCTCTCTCTCTCTCTCTCTCTCTCTCTCTCTCTCTCTCTCTCTCTCTCTTAAACTGTCTATCTTTCCCTATGAGTGTCTATCTCTGCGCACATAAAATTTAGATTCTATTGATATTGCGTACTGGAATAATCAATGTTACAAAAGTACATGTAGTCTGCTAGTGCATGACTGCTACTCTAACCTTTATTTACATTCGAAAAAATGTGCAGTATCATATATATATATATATAATGTACCTGTGTCCAATTATATCCTAATATTTTCCAATATATATATATATATATATATATATATATATATATATATATATATATATATATATATATATATATATATAATGTACCTGTGTCCAATTATATCCTAATATTTTCCAATATATATATATAATGTACCTGTGTCCAATTATATCCTAATATTTTCCAATATATATATATAATTTACCTGTGTCCAATTATATCCTAATATTTTCCAATATATATATATAATGTACCTGTGTCCAATTATATCCTAATATTTTCCAATATATATATATAATGTACCTGTGTCCAATTATATCCTAATATTTTCCAATATATATATATATATAATGTACCTGTGTCCAATTATATCCTAATATTTTCCAATATATATATATATATATATATATATATATATATATATATCTATATTTATATATATATATATATAATGTACCCGTGTCCAATTATATCCAAATATTTTCCAATATATATATATATATATATATATATATATATATATATATATATATATATATATATATATATATAATGTACCTGTGTCCAATTATATCCTAATATTTTCCAATATATATATATATATATATATATATATATATATATATATATATATATATAATGTACCTGTGTCCAATTATATCCTAATATTTTCCAATATATATATATATATATATATATATATATATATATATATATATATATATATATATATATATATAATGTACCTGTGTCCAATTATATCCTAATATTTTCCAATATATATATATATATATATATATATATATATATATATATATATATATATATATATATATAATGTACCTGTGTCCAATTATATCCTAATATTTTCCAATATATATATATATATATATATATATATATATATATATATATATATATATATATATATATATATATATATAATGTACCTGTGTCCAATTATATCCTAATATTTTCCAATATTTCAAAATGAAATAAATTTTACATCATGAAGCCTTTGCTCGTTTCACCATACTTCTCTTATAACTCCCCTATCAGTGTTTCATTTTCTAGGACATTATAATTTTTGTTTTCAAATTTAATCTTCGGAAGAATATCTTTTAGGGGACGATGACGGCGGCGTGGCATAAATAATGTAAAGATTTTGTTTCCTATTTTTCCACTCATAAAACACAATCATGGCGATATTTGCAAGCCGCACGCTCCAGTTGAACATTTTGGAGTATTCGCAACCCTGAGCGTGCTTTAGCTTGAATTTCTACATAATGAAAAGTTGATGCAAGTTTCTGCTTTGGATTGATTCGTCGCAAATTGCTATTAAATGACCTGGAATAGGCATTAACAATTCAAGAGATTGCTTACATCATATATCACTCCCTGCTGGAGGACATGATGATTGGAGAATTACGAAAAACTGTAATAACACAGAACTTACAACAATAAATTGTCTCATCGATTAAAAAAATCCGAAATTATAATTGGGATCCTTTCATAAAAGCATACACTCGACCTTTGTAAGTCTGCACATGTCTCTCTGTATACATGAAGGAGCGGGTTCCATTGACATTTGCCGTGACATTCCCTGGTTATGAGGATCGGAACGATAATTGGAACGAGATTCTCAAGATCTACCGGCGAGTAAACTATATGTTAACATTTCTTCAATGATAAATGTTTACGCAAGAAAGACAGGTGTCACAGGTAAAAAAATGATAATAAAATAATAGACTTGGCAAATAACAATGGAAATGGTCTTTAATAAAAAATAAAGATAAAGTTTGTACAGATCCTATTGACTACACACATATTGATACTCATACACGCCTTTAACAAACGTGGGATGTAACTTGCTCTTCACAAAAGGGAAGTACGCAGAAAATCATATAATATCACAGTCATCATAAGCGATAAATCAAATATTAAGAAATTGCACAATGTGGCGAAAATTGATATACAATTTGTCTCTGAAAAACCAAATCTTAAAGTCCCAGTATCCGTGAAGAGTGATAGTTCAGACGGTCAGTCACTTTGCCACATGAAAGTGGAATGAAAGTAAGAACGAGAACTTTGCGGAATGATAAATCTAGCCTGTTCACCCGGTACATGGTGCTCACATAAAATAATGTGAATTGGTTTAGTTTTAATCACATCAGCGTTATCGGATTTTGCAAAATTACATTTTATTTCGCATTTAATATTCATGGATATGAGCCCGATAGAATCTCATTTATGGCAAAGAATTTTAGGTTCGGTATTCCAATGAGTGATTTCTAACAACCTCAAAATCCATGAACATGGATACTATAAGACTAAGGGTAGTTGTAGGAACGCGGAAAAGGATCACTGTACAATTTTAGTGGTAAACGTTAGAACGACTTCATAATGAATAAACGATGATGATTATTGACTGTCTGTTTGAGAGTATCCTATTATTGAAATCATGTAAGAATAAAATACAATCAATGAAGAGGTAGAGAGAAGTTATTACTATCCATTTTCACCTTTTACAAGAGTCTTCCATTGTAAAAGTTACTTGTAATGCTGGAAGAATCACTCATTCTTTCCAAGAAAAGTCAGAGGACATGTTAGCATTTCATTGATGAATGGAGAAACATGAGTGTATACCTTTGATGGTAGAAAGGTAAATGTTCCGGGCTTAGTATTCAACATATCACTACACTAATTGAGCCAATCAGCTGGTATTGTATCCTGTTGTAGTTTCAAAGAAAATCTTTGATATTTTTCTTTGATATGTGATGGAGATCTGCTCACAAGTAAATAATGTCACTCGCATTCAAAAGAAAGCAGAATTAAAAACCTAAACAAAAATAACATGTTTATTGAAATCAGCTTCTTGGCTTTCTTGCAGGACGACAAAGACATCAGGTGTAATTCGGCCGATTCTAGAAGTGTTACCCGCACTTTCAAATGAAGCTATTTCCAGAAAATGCAACGTGGCCTATGTTAATTTTGTCTATATTATTTGTCCAAGTTAGTGCTTAGCATAAGTTATTTGTCTTAGTTTAGGTGAATGTAAAACTAATAGACTAGATTTTATTAAAAATGTAGAAAAAATGAAAGAAATAATCAAAAAACTAAAATCAGTATAGTAATGTCTTGAATAGCATATAGCAGAAAGTCCATTATGAACACATTTGTTTTCTTCTGATAATTAAAATCTTAGATGCATTAAAAGCTAAGTATGTATGCATGTATATGGAATAAGTTATTTGGTACATGTTTGAAAAAATATAATGCTGAAACATGCAGCTATTTTGTCTTTTAAAGGTGGGAAGCATCATATTTAGACGAAATGTCTGTCTTAAATATACATCTACTATACATCAATTTGTCATATGGCTACATAGTTAACAATTAATATGAAACTTGATATAAATGCAAACAAAATGACATGTCATAGCTCTTTCTCTAATGTGTTCTCTTCAACCATTGGGTGTTGTAACAGCGTGAACATGAGACATGTGGTTGGTTCGGCTCCTGGCACAATAATTAGAAAAATGCTAAGTCTCTCCTGACAAGATTTTTGTTTTTATTTCAGGCATGCCATTACCATTTGTTGTATGATTTGTGGCTCTGATGGCATTCTAAAATTCACAGTTCTAAATAATTTAAATATCTTTTGACAATTAGAAATCAACAAACAAATGAGTTTATGACGTTCATTTGGAGTCCAAAGTGTGTATGCCAATGTAATGGTAACATAATATCTATCCAGTTTGATATTACTTGACAAAGTCCATTAGTCTCAAAGCGTCTCATATTTCACTTTAAGCGCACACAAATGATATACTTTCTTCGGATCCATCTATTGATTACAAGTATCAATGTGGACTTTTTTTGCGTCATATTATTTAAAAAGCAACAATCTGGGTGGAGATTTTGGCTAAAAATGGTGACATTGTTTCATTTTTCTTCAGTTAAGTATTTTAGAGTATATCAAAATTGAGATAGTTGGTCTTTAAAAATGAAACAATAATTTATTTCTAGGACTGTATTCTAACTTCTCCGAACGTGGAAGAAGATCCCTATTTTGATGAGTATGTCAAATTAATCCTACGTTTAGAGCGTACATGAGTCACCAATGGCATCACACGACACTCCACATTGACTCCGACGTCGATAAATTGTACACTGAAGCAAAATACGCTGGAGAAAATGCAAGCAAGTTTCATGGTTATGATATAATGTTGCCTAAAATACACAGAGGATATTTTCTTTGCCTACGTTAATACGGATATATTTCATAGTGTGGTGCAAAAAACGTGATATTTTAACGAGTGGCGAAACCACGAGTTAACATATATTGCTTTTGGTAGCACAAGATAAAATATATCCGGTATTTACCCAGGATATGAAAATTTTCTTTATATTATATACCAAACTTGCTCCAGAATTGAAGCTTAGAAGATTAAACTCATTCTTCAGAACAAAACCCCAGTACCCGTTTTCGTAAATTCACATAACTTTCATAAACTGATCATATAAATATCAGTGACTTAAGAGACCGGTAGGATTGGGATGACCTGATCTGTCGCAGTAAATTAAATTTTTGACATTTTGTAAACTATTTGAACATATCTGACCACAAAGCAAGTCCAGTTTAGCAATGCATCACAGATGGTTTATCATTGTTGTCAAGGAAGTAAGAAGAAATAACTTCATAGAGACGCAAACGGCGTCGAGTCAAATTTCTGCAGCAAAAATTAATTTCCATGTTTGAAATGTTTCAGTTTATTTGTTTTAGCTCACAAAGTGCTCGTTTTTGTTGCTGCCGGTATAACTTCAGTAGGCACACACAATCAAGCGTCGCGTGGCACGATGGGAAAATATAGGAATGAAAAAAATATGAAAATTATTTCGCCAATAAGTTTCTGTATTTCACACTCAAATATATAATAAAGAAAGTTATTAAATCAATGCTACTTTTGTTAACTCTTCAAGGAGAGAGATTGCTGTTCCCATGGCGTAAAAATGATTTGTATTCGAAAATATTAGTTTGACTAATTTGCAAATTTTGTGTGTGATGTATTCCTGAAAGCCTTCAACCCCATTTGGACTAAGATTTTAATCGGGTGACTTAGAACATTTGTTCTGAGCTGAGCATTTCATTTATGACTAGGATTCTAAAATCTTGTCAAATGGAAGGGAATGAAGTGAATGGAAACTGGGATGAGTTGGTACGTGTATACATTCATATTTCCTTTTTTAGACCAAAAAAAACAAAAACAAAAAAAAAACATCACCGTTTTCGACTTAACGGTAGGTTAGCAACAGAAAACTGTCACTAACACAAGGTTTGTGTCCCGAGAGAACTTTGCTAGTGAATAGTTTAAATTAAATTCAAGCAAATGGATTAATTAAGCTTCATTCACAGCAAAAATTAAGGTTATGTAGCTTTGGCATTAGTTTAATGGTTCATAAGGGGTACACAAAAAGAGCAGAGAGTTTCAAACGGTCGCTAAAATATATCCATCCGGTCAAAGATATTATACAGAGAAAGCTCTGCAGACTTTTCCGTCTGAAAATGTAAGAAACAATATCAAACTTAGTTTGAAGAAACAAAGAAACATTTGACTGACATTCATTCTCATCGTGTCAATGCTTCTTTTCTAATAACTCAATGATGATCTCACCTAGCATAACAATGATCTGAGTCATTTTATATCCGCCATGCATAAGGTGTATTAGAAAGCATGTGCTATGAATGTGCATACAGACAAATTAGAAAGCATGTGCTATGAATGTACATACCGATAAATTAGAAAGCATGTGCTATGAATGTACATACCGATATATTAGAAAGCATGTGATATGAATGTACATACCGATAAATTAGAAAGCATGTGCTATGAATGTACACACCGATACATTAGAAAGTTTACTTGGCTATACTTGAAATTAGCTAATGATGATTGTGATATTTCATACATTCAAAATTAATAAAAAATAAAAAATAAAAAAGCAGACATATATCTTAAGGCCAACTTCAACATGGTATTATTTGTTACTATAATTAATAATCAATAATCTGCTAATGAAATATTTACATTGCTAGTTTTACCACATGGGTATTGAGTCTAGTTTTCGTGTGTTTATCTTTCTTGCTGCCATTTTTGTTGTTATTATTCGTGTTGTTAACGATGATGATGTTGTCGCTGTTGTTGTTGATGATAATAATAATAATGATAAATGTGATGATGACTACTTTCTTTTAACTGAGTGTGATAACAAACCAATGTTCTCTTGACCTTGTCTGCCACCAGAATATTCTACTAACGCTGAAGGTGGATGCTATATTACGGAGATTCCTGCTGACCAATACTTTTGTGCATTCTCTATTTGAGGTTACCTGGCAACGATAATGAGAGTAATGTAATCTCTATCAATCCTCAACAACTTGGAAGGAAAGTAGAGTGAAGATAGAAGTGTCTGGATAGCTAGATTTCCATCTCGTAGTCAATTAGAGACATTCAAAGACAGGCAGTGTCCTTTGTGTAATATTCCATTTTTCTTTCTGTACTTAAAAGTAAAACATTCTTATTGACATCAAGAGCTGACTTATAATTAGAAATAAAATGCAATGTAATGCTTTTATGATGTTGTGCTTCTCAGTGCGACAAACAGCACCAAGTCATGCAGTGATAATACTAACACCATACATCCATCAAGAGGAACAGATATGATTAAAGAGATTACTGCCTGCTTTGCTCTGATGTATTACTGACATGATTGATTTATTGCAATGTCTGCAGGATGCTATTTTACTTGCATATTATAGAAAATAGGCCCTGGTTTTCTGGAATGAAGCTTCTAGAATTTGGAACGTCTGTCCGTGACAAAGATCGATTATTGCTAATCATAATAGATTAAGGATTAGACTTTAGCATATTCTTCAAAACATTTTCATGTAAATGAATAATGGTTTACAGCAATAATTTATATTAAATAGCATTTGTGTCAGCTGACATACTGCATCAGGATTTTATGTTACAATATTTTTGTCTCGTCTGCGAAACATATGTGAGACATAGGGATCACTTTTCTGACGGTGTTGTCGTCGTCGCTGTTGTTGTTGTTGGCGTAGGCATAAACATTACATTTTTGCATTTAGCTCAGTTTCTCCGACTGTTGTATGTATATTAATGAAACTTGATGAGTGCATTTATCTTGGAAGGTATGTATATTGATGAAACTTGATGGGTGCAATTTATCTTTGAGGGTACTACTAACTACGGTTGTATGTATATTAATGAAACTTGATAGGTGCATTTATCTTGGAAGGTATGTATATTGATGAAACTTGATGGGTGCAATTTATCTTGGAGGGTACTACTAATTACGGTTGTATGTATATTAATGAAACTTGATAGGTGCATTTATCTTGGAGGGTATGTATATTAATGAAACTTGATGGGTGCATTTATCTTGGAGGGTATTATATTATTGAAACTTGATGGGTGCATTTATCTTGGAGGGTATGTATATTAATGAAACTTGATGGGTGCATTTATCTTGGAGGGTATGTATATTAATGAAACTTGATGGGTGCATTTATCTTGGAGGGTATGCATATTAATGAAACTTGATGGGTGCATTTATCTTGGAGGGTATGTATATTAATGAAACTTGATGAGTGCATTTATCTTGGAGGGTATGTATATTAATGAAACTTGATGGGTACATTTATCTTGGAGGGTATGTATATTAATGAAACTTGATGGGTACATTTATCTTGGAGGGCATGTATATTAAAGAAACTTGATGGGTGCATTTATCTTGGAGGGTACTACTAACTACGGGAAAAAGTAGGTCACAATGACCTAGTTTTCTTCCTTTAGCGACATTTAAAGGTTTTGAATTATGCTAAGGCTTCTCAGGCAAGACATAGACTTACGCTGAACTCTTGTTTTTTATTATCTTCTAAACAGCCTATTTTTTTGTGCTTTGTACGGTAAACTTAATTTTCGAGATTTTGAATGATATATCGAGGTATAAACTTATTTTCTCGTGATTTGGATGATATACGGAGGTACAAATTCAACTAAAACAGCTACTAATTCATCATCCAATAAACGACTAAATACTCTGTTTACCCATTTAGTCAGAAGGTGAGATTCCCGATTGCAAAAGAACGAATTATATGCAGTAGTAATCAATCTTTATAGTCAGTTTTCCTACAGACACAAATTCCACTGTGTTTTTCCGTGTATTAAACGTATCAAAAGTATAGTATATAATCACTTATGAGTCTGGTCCAATTGCAAACAACATAGACCCTGATCTGACGTCGCATAATGTGTCGGTAGATCATGGCCTATATTGTTTGTTCTACAGATTGTTGTTATTATTTTTAATATAAAAAATGAATTGACCGTATTGATGCATTAATAAGCTCAATATTTGGATCAAAATGATGTATGTATGCATTTATGTATGTATGTATGTATGTATGCATGTATGTATGTATGTATGTATGTATGTATGTATGTATGTATGTATGTATGTATGTATGTATGTATGTATACATTAAAAATTGTCGCTTTAATGACTGTGCTGTATATTTACCCGGAAAAAAATCTTTAAGCTTAGTTATCAGCGTCAAATATATCGTGTGCGAGAGACCATCGCCTTTAAGCTTAGTTATCAGCGTCAAATATATCGTGTGCGAGAGACCATCGCCTTTAAGACTTTCAAACAGTATACTGTATATTCTCAATAGGAGAATCATCTAAAGGATTGCTTGTATTAGAATCACGCACAAGTCTTAATAGTTATGCTTGTATTAGAATCACGCACAAGTCTTAATAGTTATGCTTGTATTAGAATCACGCACAAGTCTTAATAGTTATGCTTGTATTAGAATCACGCACAAGTCTTAATAGTTATGTTTGTATTAGAATCACGCACAAGTCTTAATAGTTATGCTTGTATTAGAATCACGCACAAGTCTTAATAGTTATGCTTGTATTAGAATCACGCACAAGTCTTAATAGTTACTTATTTTGAGCATTAAAAGAAAACATTGTACAATGGTATACTTTACATTTTGGTGAAGCTATACCTCATTATTCCTTTTTTATATGTAAGTACGGGCTTGTCCATGTTTCCATTTATAGAAGTAACCTATCTTAAAGCATTCCTTCAAAAGGAAATAGAAATACTCGTGCAGGGATTGACTCAGACATGATCGCTCCAGTGCACCAACAATTTATTTATGACACAAAACTTTGTTATATGAAAAGATAGATACTTAAATAATAAATACGTTATGTTACACCCATATCCACACACACACACACACACACACACACACACACACACACACGCACGCACACACACACATTCGTTTTGCGATGTGATTTAACTGTGTAATTCGAGTGTGCATCGCTAACGTTTGACTCAAATTGATCCTGGTAAGTCACCAAAGTTGGTTATCTATTAGTGACCATGTTATATGCAGCGTATCCTGCTAAATCAACCCCTTTTGAGTATCAGTTAGTTACCATGTGATACGTAGGTTATTTCGCCAAGTCGCCCAACTTTTGGGTATCTATTAGTGACAGTGTTATATCAATTGGAACATCGCTCAGCCATTTCCGTCGAATCGAGAAATAACCTCAAATGTAGTTGTAGGAATACATTTAAATTTTATGGGTTTGGTGATTCGCCTCCGGCGGAGTGCACCACATATGCTGCAACAGAAAAGTCCGACAATGTTCCAACTGTGACTGTTTCCTTTCGTCGCAATATTGTGCCATGTGAACAAAAGTAGTTCCGAATATAATTCTCAATGGTGGAGAATTACATATGAAGTTTCTTTCTCGACTTGTAAAGAAAGTAAAGAACTCCTGACATTTTCCTCCTACGCATTAGGTAAAATCTTCACATTCTGCACTAAAGCAAATGTAGAGAAAAGATCTCAGAACATGCAACATAATGTGAATGTGATTCGGTTATCTGAGCTTATGGTTTTCTCCAGGTGGCAATTAACCACTAAATTTGCATTGTTGTGGCAGTGGTATTATAGTCTTCCAAAGGGAGATAACCCACTGTGAGGATTATGGTGATATGTAGTAGATCCTGCTACATCGCCTAACATACGGCTATCTATTAATGACCATGTGATATAAGGTGGATCCTGCTACGTCGCCTAACATTTGGTTATCTATTAGTGACCATGTGATATAAAGTGGATCTTGCTACGTCGCCTAACATTTGGTTATCTATTAGTGACCATGTGCTACGTATCAGATCATTTGGTATTCTATTGGAACTTGAAGCCTTAAAAACTTATTTTAAAATAGAACTGGACAAAAATCGTCAGTGAACTGTGCGATAAAACACCAAGTCATCATCATTTAAATTATTATAAATCAAAGTTAGAATGTGTAAAAGCTATTAATAATTAACTTAGCATCGAAATGTTAATGATCTCAACAAAATGAACCCCATGTATTGATTATGTGTCATCTGCTCAAAGTAAATTTGTTTCGTCCCGTACCCCTAACGTGATCAACTGCTCAGTTGGCAAGAATTAACTGTCTTAACCATAATTCAAACCTTGAACCACACACACACACACACACACACACACACACACACACACACATATATATATATATATATATATATATATATATATATATATATATATATATATATATATATATATATATATATACATTATTTTAGGTTGGTTGAACTAGTCTTGTACAAGACCCTCTTCAGTTCCTCCTATGGGTATAATTGTCAGCATCTGGATTCAGACCCTAACAATTACCGTACAAAAAACTCGCTTATCAATCAGGTTCAACTATAAACAGCATAGACCCTGATCTGACGTCTCATAATGTGCAGGCAGATGAGGGTCTATTTTATTTGTTCTACTGATTACTCCTAAAAAACTGTACAAACCTATATCTGCCGACGCATAATGCGCCGGCAGATCTGGTTCTTTGCAGTTTACATTTGCGAGTATATACGGTACGGTCAGTAAAAGTCGATTACTGATATCAACATAGTAGTATCTTGCAAAAGATTTTGTCCATACAAGGAGAAATAAAACTGATTTCTGGCAGCATTTGTTGAAAAGATGAATCAACGGAATAGAGACATTGCAATTTCTGTATGTTAGGCTCATGATAATTCTCAGGTCCAGTTGTTTTAGTTCCAAAAAAATCATGTTCACTCACTGCAGCTTCGAAGACAACGCAGTATCAGCCCAATGATAAAGCATCACCAGATTTTAAGCTAAAGCAAGATGATAATAAAATGATGAAATGTTCTACATAAATCAATTCTTGGCAAAAAGTCATCAGGTTCACTCAAAATATTGTTACGTTAATTAAGCAAATTGATAGTTGCGATCATTATCAACATGAGGACGTTGCCTATGGGATCAATCATTGTCAACATCATAACGTTGCCTATGGGGTCGATCATTGTCAACATCATAACGTTGCCTATGGGATCAATCATTGTCAACATCATAACGTTGCCTATGGGGTCGATCATTATCAGCATGATGACGTTGCCTTTGGTGTCATTTATGGACCGTTATTTCTACCATGACAAGAGATAACTGAATTGAACTCAATCGCTACAGCAAAGCTAAGATGCCAGAAAACATTTTTCTCTTACAACCAGGACTATATCTACGTGTCTGTGTGTGTGTTTTTTTTCTCATAACTAATTGTATAGATGTCTGTAATGAATAATATCATCATTTATACTTTTCCTAATCACAGGATCGAACGGGCCAACAACGAAGTATTCTTTTACTTAAAGAAATAAAAACAGCTCAAAAACACCCGGATGTCAAAAAAACAAATCTAATAAAGAGAACGCTCTATCGTCCTCTAACCAGAGGAACATTGGAAAGAAAAGATGAGTCTGAAATAGACGATTTAGAAACTAAAGATAACCGCACCACTACTAGAAAAAGAGGGTCACAAAGACGTATAAACAGAAGAAGAAATACAGCCAGCCCTAAAAGAAAAACTAAAAGAAAAGGAAACAAATAAAAAAAAAAACAAAAAAAAACAACAAAAGGCCTGATTAAGAAACAGACGAAAAGGCAGGCAAGAATAAACAAAATAAAACAGCTGATAATATAACTTAACTCACTTCTGAAGACGAAATAGCCAACCAGAAAAAAGGCGAGAGAGAGAGAGAGAGAGAGAGAGAGAGAGAGAGAGAGAGAGAGAGAGAGAGAGAGAGAGAGAGAGAGAGGGAGAGAGAGAGAGAACTGGGAAAAGAAATACAGGTGGAAAAAAAACGGAAAAGAGGAAATCCAAAAATGACATGGAATGTGAATCTCAGAACACTCTGAAGATAAAGGAAAATGCCCCACCCCCCAACTGCCACTTACAAAAGGAAAAGAAAAGGTACACAATGGCCAACAGAAGCGGAAAGAACATCGATATTAAGACAAGCTCAAACAGGAAAAGTTCAACACAAATAAAGCATCAATAAAGTGCAAAAGGGAGACACTAAACAAGGGATAAAATTTGATTCAAAAGAATACTGGTAAATAGAGGCCGCACGTTAAGAATGAGAGAGAGAGAGAGAGAGAGAGAGAGAGAGAGAGAGAGAGAGAGAGAGAGAGAGAGAGAGAGAGAGAGAGAGAGAGAAAATACCTAAATAAAGATTATAGACGATATTCACATAAACAAAGTATATCTTTTTGTTTTAGGTTACCACCTGATCACGCTTTGATTTTTCTTCAACTGATTTTTAACATGTTTCTTGTTTCTTACGATACTTGGGTAAAAACCGTTTTCAAATTGGCTCTACTTTTATGATTTGCAAAGAAATTTTCAAAATGTTTTAAATTAAGTTCTTGCTAAAATCCACCCTTCCACCCCCCCCCCCCCCCCCCCCCCCCCCCCCCCCCCCCCCGCCAAATAAGGTACACAGTACTCTTGTACATAAGGGAGACGGAGAAGATAAAGTACATAAGCAAAATTACATTAACAAGAACAAGGGGAATTTATGTGAAAACATGTACTAATAAGAGAATTCCGCTTTAGACACTATCATGCACATACCATACATTACTTTGAATTTATTAAATGAATATACAACTCAAAAGAAATTTCATCTTTTTAGTGCCTGTCCCCAGGCACTAACACAGGAAATGCAACAATACATATATATATATACATGCATGATAGACTTTAAGAAAGTTCTTGACCAAATTTAAAACAAAGAACAATCCCAGTCGAAAATTATATTTTCAAAATTATTTAGTTTCTTTAGGGTAAACCCAATACACAAAAAGGCCTGAGAAGGGACAGGCAAAACAGACTTAACAGATTTTTTTTTCGGAAAAAGTGTCTGTGTATGCTGGGACGGGACTGTGAGGCGTCCACAAGTAAAATGTAAGCCCCACAACATCTGCTAAAAAGCCCGGCAGAAAGTTAAAGTATTGCGCATTAGCGTTAGGTGATGACTTTTAAAGTCAATGCAGATAATATTCCAGATGGAAAAAGACCAAGAAATCCTAAATTCACTTCTAGGCAACTGGGTCTTTCTTCGATCGATACATGATTCTTCTTAATTATCGTTAAATGTAAAAGAGCAAACCTTATTAATCTTCAGTTCCCCAAGGAAATGATGAATTGATGAAAAGCGTATGGTATCAATATTTTATCATTGCATTTCTCCAGGTGCCGAAGACGAATGAGAGATGTTCCCTGGAGAAGAAGGTACATTTTACAAGCACATCAATATGCACGGATAAATAACAATACACAAAGATATTAAACAGATCTTTTTTCTTTCTTTTTTTTTTTGTGTGTATACATTCTGACTTCATAACCTTGAAAGGTAAGTCAAAGTATATAATTGTAAAATATCTTAGTCTTTTTAGATATGTTGCTTTGTTCTGTACGTAAATGTGCAATTTTGATTTTCATACTATTAACATTATTTTCATCTAATTTTCCATAGGTTTTCAGTTATTATTCCTTCATTTGGTGAAAGCCTCCAAACAACGCAGCGAGCTTATTTACTCGCACTCTCCATTTACACGTGTTTTCTCTCTCTCTCTCTCTCTAAAAGATACATTCACATTCATCCATCCACACACACACACACACACACACACACACACACACACACACACACACATGCACACATGATGATCAACAACTGAAAGGGCAATAATCGCAAGTACCGGTTACACTTCATGGGTACAGTAACCTCTGTGAATGACAAAATGGTGAACCTCCTTTGTCACAAAAAAAAATAAAGAGATATTAGGGCCGGTTTCTCCTTACTTGTTGGACCAATGGCGTTAAAATTGTACAGATTTGTTTCATACAATGAACTTTATCAACTGAGTGCATTATATACCTTAGCCCGGATTTTCCCTTTAAAATTATTTAAAATTATTAAGGGGGTCAGGGGGTGGAATACTGCCAGTCGAGGAATGCAGTATTCGGCCATGTTGAAGGCTTTTGCAATTATTATGATCTACTTTTAATTTCTCTCAATTTTCGTTTGAATTTTAGGTAACCCACTCCTTCTGCTGTACATGATCGTGCAAAGCAATTTTACAGTATGCCGGCAAATATTATACAAGTATTAACCTTAAGTCTGTTGAGATGAATATGAAGATTTATGAACCAGTAAAAACCTCGTACTGAGCGAAAACAAGAGAACGTCAATATAATATGTTTACTTGTTCATAAATCTTTATATTCACCGAAACAGACGTCTATGATTATTTCATTACATGATTTAATACCAAATGTTTAAATCCAACTTGTTACAGTATAGAGAAAATGCTATTTCAACTGCATGACGCAATGAAAATTACCATATGACGTCACTAGAGTATAATATTATCTTAATATCGTTAATCACATGACGTCGTGTCTGCGAATTAAAATGCGAATTAAAAAGCGTGTCTCTAGGGAATAATATAATAAATACAAAAGGACGCACGAAAGCCTCGAAAATTGCAACGAATATTTGGACCATGTTATCTTTTACTCCAATTAAATGTACTTCTGAATAATTACTGATCAAAAAAAGCATTGACACACTTGAACTATAATAAAAAAAGCATTGACACACTTACTTGATCTATAATCAAAAAAGCATTGACACATTTACCTGAACTATAATCAAAAAAGCATTGACACACTTACTTGAACTATAATCAAAAAGCATTGACATACTTACTTGAACTATAATCAAAGCAAGCACTGACACACTTACTTGAACTATAATCAAAAAAGCATTGACACACTTGAACTATAATAAAAAAAGCATTGACACACTTACTTGATCTATAATCAAAAAAGCATTGACACATTTACCTGAACTATAATCAAAAAAGCATTGACACACTTACTTGAACTATAATCAAAAAGGCATTGACACACTTGAACTATAATCAAAAAAGCATTGACACACTTACTTGAACTATAATCAAAAAAGCATTGACACACTTGAACTATAATAACAAAAGCATTGACACACTTACTTGAACTATAATCAAAAAGGCATTGTCACACTTGAACTATAATCAAAAAAGAATTGACACACTTACTTGAACTATAATCAAAACAAGCATTGTCACACTTACTTGAACTATAATCAAAAAAGCATTGACATACTTTCTTGAACTATAATCAAAAAAGCATTGACACACTTGAACTATAATAAAAAAAAAGCATTGACACACTTACTTGAACTATAATCAAAACAAGCATTGATACACTTACTTGAACTATAATCAAAAAATTATTGACATACTTTCTTGAACTATAATCTTACAAGGTACAAAGAAAAATTAATTATAAAATAATGGCAAATCGTTGATATATTGTAATATCTAAAACTAAAGCATAACACTTCCTGATACTGAGAAGTCATGTTTTCCTAATATAATAGCAATCATATGCATTTGATAAAGTTCAAATCATATGTATTCATCAAATAAATTATTATCGTCAGATTTTTTTTAAAGATACTCGGAAGGTAACACACAAGATATCAAAATATTGTTATAGGGTAGAGAAAGGTCTGGTGTATATAAAACAAACTGGGACAGTTTAGTGTAGGTGGGGTTTGGTTGCGTTTACCAAAAACAGTGAGTATGCGTGATGAACCGCGTAATATTAGATCAAATGCATTCGGTTTGATAACGGCTATACTGCTCCATAACGAACTTATGCTTTCTATACTCAGTTTATCCAAAATTAACGCTGTATTTACTTATACGGTCGATTAAACTATGTTTACGTTACCTATTGGGACCTTTGTCTTTGAGCGCACACACATTATCTCTAGTTCTTTTGAGGAATGGTAGACAGATTGAACTGTATTATTTTAAATGTTCCACAAAAATGTTAAAAAATTTGTATATATACTTAACTATTTTATATGATCTTCATTCATCAACCAAGAAAGCTCAATTATGAGTAAATTACTTTATGCTCTATAGACAATTGCTGTAGACAGAAACAAAGACTGTTTTATTTCTGCATGAAATCGACGCTTAGGTGACCTGACTTCACTGATAAAATGTTTTCTCAAAAAATGTTTTAAAATACGAAGAAAAAACAAACACATTTTCAAAACAGCGTAAGGTGAATGTGATCATATGCGTCTGATTAATTTACGTTGTAAAGATCAAGCTATATTTTAATTTGTGCTCACATTGGCAACTTGTAAAATCTATGTTGATCTTATCGACAGAATAGAAACTATGGACTTTTTTTAAATATAAAATTCATTTTGAATCTTTTCTTCATTACCAATCCCATTAAAGTCGCAGCACTTTGGAACAAATATATATCATCCCAAGAAAACGTACAATAAGAACTTACAGAAACTTTACACTTTGCTCTGCTTATTTTAGCTGTTTGATTGCAGTCCATTCCGCCGACAGTTGCCACTAATTGATCTGTTGAGTACAGTCTTTACTCGCTTACAAGTCGGATCCAACTGCAACTATGCAGTTCGTTAGGACTAATCAGTAGAAAAAACATCATAGACCCTGCTCTGCCAGTGCATCATTCAGAACATAATGATAATTTGCTTTTGATTTAGTGTCATCTACTCAAAATATATCTGTTTCGTCCCTTAGCCCTAACGGGTTTTATATGTCACGTGATCAAGATGTAAATGTCGTCAATTCTTTAATTGATATTAGTAGTTTTATGTTCCAATGAAACACACACTATTACCTGACACCAAACCATAAATCAATGTATCTGAAGCCTTAACAGTGGCATTTAAGAATGACTGTGAATTTAATAGAAAAGAAAATTATATCACTCTTTCTGGGAGCTGCAAAGATTAATGGATGACAGCCAAGAACAAGGAATGGACCATAATAGGTAACCAAGACCAGATACCATCCCTAAATCTCAAGAGTTTCAAAAACAAGAAATGGAGCAGGAAAGACCAAAGCCAAAAAGTTAGAAATCTGCTAGCACGAGATTTGCTGCATTTACTATTAACACTAAAGAACAGAACAAAGAAATAAAAATGAAAAGACTTAAAACATTACTTGATAATTATTCAAGAGAAAGACGGATAACTGACGAAATAAATGTTGATCGTTCTTCTTTGGAAAAACGTGTTGAAACATTGTAAACGTCTGACTAGCTCACTGATAGCGATACACGAACTATTATTTTTAATACCAGTACGAAAGGTGAAGTGATATTTAATATGAAAAAGACTGTAAAATATTATTTGTATGAGCTTGTACATATTTGGAAAGTCTTTAGCGATCACCCAAATTGATGAAAGAAAGAGTTCCTAATAGGTTCATTAAAAGCAATTTGAAATTGATAATAGAAAATTGTGAAAAATTAGAATGGTGATATATGTGCACCAGAGGTTCAAGTAGCTATTCTTCCCCGTATGATACATCCACTAAAGTCATTCCATGTCATACTAGCTCGCATCATACGTACTTCATTTGAAATATTCCAGATTTCTACAACGCAGAACCGTATCGTAAATCTACGTAGTGGACTGTCCAAAGAGATCAACAACAACAACAACAAAAATTTAAAAAAATAAAAAATAAAAAAATATTATAATAATAATAATAATAATAATACGTAATTGACTGTCCAAAGAGATCAACATAAAATAAAAATAATAATTATATCGACTATTTAATCTCGCCAGCTGCTCTAGTTTTAACATTCCACCATCTGTTTATAAACCGCAACGATGAACATTTACAGACTGAAAACTTTGATTTCCCCAAATATAGGCCTACACTTTCAGTTCTAGTCGATGAAACTGAACCAAATAGAGACGAATTTTGTATATATCTTTTCAACTGGAAAACTAATTATCCTATTCTGCTCTGCAGATGCTAAATAGTTCTACTTTAGTGATGTTGCCTCTTATGAATTAGTCCCCTTTGGACAGCAGCCAGCAGTGGAGGCCTTTTTGTCAACTAGGTTACTCCTCTTGAATTGGAACTCTTCTGTCCACTCAGTGCACGTCAACTTGAATTGGAACTCTTCTCTCCACTCAGTGCACGTCAACTCGAATTGGAACTCTTCTCTCCACTCAGTGCACGTCAACTTGCGGGGACCATTAATCCAGATACCGGCAATCTGTCACATTGTGAATGTAAGCAATTGTACGACCCCTACTCTGCATTAATCGAATTGCAAGAGCTCCTATCGCAAGGCACTTGTCGGTCCTCAAGCTTTGTTATGATAATTAGCCTTCCCGCAAAGATCAAAGCAATGCACGTGGAGAAGTTATGATATTGACAACATCATGAATACGCGACTCCGATACTGTGACAATTAACTGTTCAAAATGAAATGTTGCCGAAAAGACTGAAAACAGAGAAAGCGCTACAAGTTAAATTGGATTTCGGTGGATTTTTGCAGGTGTCTTATCATATTTCTCCAGTTCACTTATCGCTAAGTGCTAATCTGATTAAAGTATAAAAAAGAAAAAATTGTAGAGCTACCGAACAGAACAAGACTTTATTGAAAAAAAGCATACTCAGGCCATATATATAAAGTATGAGTCAAGTACAATCCAAGTTATGTTATGTAATAAGCCAGCATGGTGTAATATGATAAGAGGGAGAAGCGACAAAAAGCTAAGATACTGAAAATGAGAGAGAGAGAGAGAGAGCATGGATTATATAAATATTACAAGTCCGAGGAGTATTTAAAGAAAAATGATCAATGATTTAAATGAAAACACTTTTGATATGTTTCACTTAAGATTTAAAAGAGTCGCAAACGTTGGAATGCGAAATCAGCATGGGTAGCTATCTAGTCGAATATTCAGTTTCTAATTCGTTTGTAATTCGTTCATAATTTTTCACTAGTATTTTATTCCTATTTGTTATTAAATGTTGATATTTCAAAATATTCGGTCGTGTGTAATATTATTTCTTAATCCAATTCATCTAGCCTCCCTAAAGAATTCACACTCAAAGAGGTCTAAGAATTGACACTCAAAGAGATCTAGGAATTGACACTCAAAGAGATCTAGGAATTCATCACACAAAGAGGTCTAGGAATTCATCACACAAAGAGATCTAGGAGTTCATCACACAAAGAGGTCTAGGAATTCATCACAGAAAGAGGTCTAGGAATTCATCACACAAAGAGATCTAGAAATTCATCACACAAAGAGGTCTAGGAATTCACACTCAAAGAGATCTAGGAATTCACACTCAAAGAGATCCAGAAATTCACACTCAAAGAGGTCTATGAATTCACACTCAAAGAGATCTAGGAATTCACACTCAAAGAGATCTAGGAATTCATCACACAAAGAGATCTAGGAATTCACAATCAAAGAGATCTGGGAATTCACACTCAAAGAGATCTAGGAATTCATCACACAAAGAGGTCTAGAAATTCATCACACAAAGAGATCTAGAAATTTATCACCCAAAGCATTATTTGACATCTGATACATTTTCTTTCTTCAAATGGAATTTTATTCCATCGACAAGTTTCAACAGGTAATTTATGGTTTGACATCCTAAATTTCAAGATAGGTAAGTACACTTTTTTTAGGTTAGTACACTTTTTTAGGGAATTTGATTAAATATTCTTCTAATTGGATATCCGTTTTATAAATTGTAAAATTTTGTCCTTTGGACGATTTTTCTACAACAGATAACCAATCTTGCTTGTGTTGATTACAGAGGACGGTTTTAATATAATTCCTTATAGCATTGATGTTTTTATTTCTATTATTTAACTATACATCATATCATCCTACCTTTTAAAGAATTGTCTTTATATGCGTTATCCATTTATGCTCAAAAAGTCACACGCTTCAAAACTAGGGTTCGAGGCACCCGGAGGCAATGTTCTTTAGTGGCGCCCCAAGTTTGCCATAGAGAATAGGTTTTATGTCAGTTGCCAACCTCCCTCCTCTCCCCCCACCTCTTCCGCCTCTTAAATATAAGTTTTGTCAAGGATTGCCCCCGTTACACTAAGGTGAGGTGAAATACTATGAAAATGTCAGCTAAAAATAAGAAGAAAAAAAAAAAACCCTTTGCCTGGCGCCTGCGAGCAATTGCTCCCCCCCCCTGCTCCCCCCCCCCCTCCACGCGCCGCCACTTTTGGCGCTGAAGAGTTTCCATCTCAAGCGAGATAAATAGGTTATCGAAAAGGTCTATAGCACGCACTTCTGGTGCAGTACCTCTGATGAGGCTACGCTACTGTGCCTCAAGCACTAACCCAGTGTCAATGCCAGTGTCTAACTCTGATCCTACAACTACAGAAGTGCCTTCAAAAACTGTTAGGAAGACACATGGAAACGTCCATTGTAGACTTGCTGGTAAGTATTTTTCAAAGTCAAACATAGGAGGATTTGTATGGTGAAAAAGCTAACGGATGAAACAACTGATAGAAACAAAAATGCAATAGCAAAAATAAGTCGGTCAACGGTAGGACCGAATCTGAATGCTGTCACAAAGACTGCTGAGTATATCCAAACATGGACAAATATATTCTATTAAAAGTTACATTGGAAACTGTGAAACTAGCAACTGCAATTGCGTAGCATCACCAGAAGTGTGGCACAAAAGAGACACCTCTCTGGAGGAGTCGAATTACGTATCATCTTTGAAAGTGCACAAATTTGTATCATATTTAAGAATTTTACATGTAATAGTTAGATAGAAACAAACCATACACATTTGGTAATGCTTACCGACTAATTGCAAAGCAGGCAATATAAATTGTACTAGATTTTACGTTAAAATACAATGCAGTGGCAACTTCTTGCGTAAATTCCGTCACATATATAACCGAATTGTATTACCAGTTCGGTAATAAAATCGATTATTTTAGCTCTGCTACAAATAAGAAACCAATTCGACATTCTTGGCAGTAAACGACGCCTAGGGAATACAGTAGCTGGCGCAAATTAATGAACGTACTCTGGAACCATTTTTTTTTCTTCATGTGAATATAATGATCTTACTAGCATTGCGTTGGAAAAGAGCTGTAATTGACATTGTATACAAGAGATTTAAACTGTGTTTGAAGAATGCTCGTGGAGACTACCCACTAGGTTTAATCTACCGAGCTGTGCTTGGGCTTCAAACTAGAAAGATTTTGAAACTTCCTTGGTAACATTTAAGTTAACCTGTTATTGACTGGTCTAGATAATGTACACACTTCGTTCAGGAAGCATACAATAATACCTTACAGATTTTCACATATCTAAAATTCTTTTGTTCCTTGATTTTCAGGTATCATTTCCAGAGTATCTGTAATGCAAAAAAAGATTCAATTTTGTAAACCCATAAATGTAGATATTTATGCAAAAGTCCTCCAGGAAGACAAAGCTGGTTATATCACTCTTGCAGATTATTGACAAGACTCCATATCTCAGACTGTGCCATATTTCTCCAATCTTGCTTTGAGTTCCAGTTAGACTTCATACAAAACCTTTGCGATACCACTTGTCCACACCTTCTTTGTATTAGGCCATTTTTGCAAAGAAAGTGTAATTAACTTCTGATAAGATCACGAACTTTACGAGTTTGACCAACAAAGCATGGCCGAAACCATGATAAATAGGGGATCTTACATGAGTGCTCATTTCTAATGAAATATATCAATGAGTCGACTAATTCCTCTCTTTTGCGAGCCGTGGCGAGCACAAAATTGAAATTATTCCACGAGTTTCATAAATTTTATTTGACATGAGCACATTTAGGCATGAAGAAAAATACTTATGTTATTTGATCAAACTGCAGAATAGTGTAGTTAAATAACTCTGAAATGCATTCGAATATATCGGTCTTTACGCCTTTCCTATGCATGACATTATGACATCCTTTGTGACGTCATGAAGTGTTATTACATATAATAGAGGATCTCAAATGGGTAATGATTTAATATTGAATTTATGAAACTCGTTGAATAATTTCCAGCTTTTGCCAGCCTTGGCGAGTTTCATATATTTAATATTAAATTATTACTCATTTGAGATCCTCTTTATCACATAGTTTTCATTTTAGTGGAAAGAGTTGGATAGAAAGAAGAACAGTCGAATTTTGGCATTCATTAAATTCTGGTTCAGACGATGCACCTTTCAATTCTTGTGCCTGAAAAAATAACCCCAAATGCGAGTTGAATCAATAATGCACAATTCGATAACCAGTAATATTTAGAAATAGATTGTTTTACAAATTATAATTTAAAGAAAAACGGTCCTTCCGAATCAATAGAACATTTGACACGGACAGCATCATTTTTCAACACTGGATCTCCAATGGAAATTCCTATGTGATGTCACATAGTTCGCTCGCGTTGATTAGCTGGCGTGCTATATACATGGATTTCGCTGACACTGTTTATAATGTTTCCACCTAAAGTGTGTCGATTCCACTAAAGTTGCATTCCAGTTGTTGGATATTCTTGTGAAGGGATTATGACTAGATGCAGAAATTTTACTAAATCTATACAGGTGTTAGTGTGTAAAATAGTGATTCAACGTTTAATTTTTTTTTGCATTATTTGATTTGGATGAATGCTGTGGTTGGAACACTTTCTGTAAGTTGTTAGACCGGCATTTGTCCACATTCTTCTCTAAAAAGAGGTGTTTATTTACTCCTATAGGCTAACATTTAAACCATGCTTGTCCTGGGAGTGGGTAGCTACGATGTCGTAGCCTCGACATGGTCCACGAAGTAGGGGTACTATTATTGGTACTAGGGGTTGGGTAAAAATGGACTCATGTTCTAGTTTTACATGTGGACCCATCCAGCCCTCTATCCATTGACCGATACTATTAATTTTGTAACGAGCTCCTGTGGGGAATATTGGCCATATTCCGACAGACGTAACCTTTTTTTCTCCATGCCCGTTGGGCAATCGTTTCGAAAAATGGCCTCCAAAATGTTTATAGTAACAGTATAAAAAAAAATGTTGATAGTAACAGTAAAATAATAAAATGTTGATAGTAACAGTAAAAAAAAATGGTTCCAGAAGGCGGAGTAAGGAAAATTCACACGGAAGCAGCCATTCAGTAGAGAGAATACTGAGTAGGAATTTCATGGGCTTATTTGGACCAATCAGATTCATATAAAGTGATATGTTAACATGTTGACATATCAAAAATATTGAACTGCACACACTAAATGTATAGTGTTACAACTATGTGATAAACAAAAACTATGATATGGGTATATTATCGTAAATAACACTGTAATCCTTAATAAATATGTTTATCTGTGTTTATTTAATTTCATTCTCTTTCAAGTATATTTTATATCTAGAACAAAGTGTCTAAGCACCACCAACCAATTGTAGCCTATACGATAAGTATTGCAACAAAACGATTTAATGTATTTTTCTAGATTGCGTGCTGGGAATGAAATAGTTGAACTAATCACGAGGTTAACATATAACAAGAAAGTCGATGTGTTAGTCACCTATTATTGCGTCAGTGAAATAGAATAAGGCAGTATAGATGCTGTTCTATACGATCTGCTAAAACTGGACAAACGGCGCACAACGTGCATAATCAGGAGTGAGATTATGGGAATTTCCACATATATAATTATGGCCAAAAAGTAAGAATTATGTTATATAAAATGTGTGATGCTCATTACTCTAGCACTTGTATAACCTATAGAAAACGCAAATGACTTTTGCAGACCCTAAGTATGACTGATGTTTTAACAATACTAGCCGAATCATTTGGCAGGGAATTTTTTATTTTTTTACCATTGGCTTTACTTTTTACGTTCGTATTCATGTTTTGAAGATATTAAATTGTACAACTTACAGTTTTATTCTTTGGATTTAATTTTTTAAAATCATTTTATAATTTCTTATGGTCTGTATAATTGATACCGCATCAAAAAGCCATTAAACGCGCTCTTTAAACGTGCATGTAAAGATTCATGTGCGGGAAAATGTAGAAAATATGCGAATCCCAATATAATTGCTTATAGTAGTGATTATCTTAAATTTTGTAACTTACTGATAGTGAATTAAACTTGTCATACCAATTATATTTATGTGTTTCACTGTCTTCACTTCTCATCTTACACGCTTTTTGAACAAACTGGACAAAGTTAATCGAAATGGAAGATGCTTTTCTTTCTGCATACTGCAATCAACTAAATAATTTTCTGTGGGATCAATGAGGATTACAATATAATCAATAATTTTTCTTCTTTCTTTAGTTGCGAAATATAGTTGTCCATCCAGACACTTGCATTGTGTTGTTTTCAAATTTTGTAATAAATACAATTTGATTTCCACTACATATATGTGAAACTATTTTGAATTAAGATGGCCTTTGAACATTCAAGGATCCCTAAATGGTGAGGCCAACTATAAAAATGATCGTCATGGGGAAACAAAATTAAACAATTACATTTTAACAAAATTTGACAAGCACAAATCCAAAATAACCAAAGGGGGTGAGGGTTTCTAATACCGCATTCTCAGGTGGCAAGTTAAACATATTTCTTTGTTAAAGCCCTTTTTGGAAAAATTAATTGAGGACAAATTAATAGAAATTACATTTTAGGTTGAGAATTCATCAACTTGAAATATAATTTAAATGCAGTACCTTATATGATTACAATCATTATCATAACGGCGGTAATTTTTATGTTCAGTTTAGTGTCTTCAAAAGACCAAATAATGTATGTGTGTACCTTCTGAGACATACAGAGACTGAGAAAACGACGCTAAATAAAAAATTTATTTTAACTTTTCCCAGGTGAATTAGGCTGGTCGCAGATGTATTACAAAGCTATAATGAGTCGACAGATTTTAATTATAAAGATTTCAAAGCTATCACGAGTCGAAATATTTTAATCATAAGATTTCAAAGCTGTCATGAGTTGACAGATTTAAATCATAAAGATTTCCTTCATACAATTATGCATACATACGTACAATGTAGGTTCCAGGGATAAGCGCTTTTCTCTGTTTGGTATATAGATAGATAACTCCTCAATATACCTTGTATTTCTAGATAGAAATCCGGCGGGTTTGTGCATATAGCTAAGTGTCAATTTCTGCCTGCCTAGCGAGTGAGTTCTCCATCTGGACTCCTTGCCTTCGACTTGGTTCTATACCTTTTTGGCACTGACCTATTGGTCAAGTAGGTTTATTTTATTGCGTTGGTGTATCAGATGTAGAGCACAGGTGCCGTTACTCTAAGCAAGAATTGTGACTCTAACCTATTTGATTATATTGGTGGATGTCAACTCTCTCTCTCTCTCTCTCTCTCTCTCTCTCTCTCTCTCTCTCTCTCTCTCTCTATATATATATATATATATATATATATATATATATATATATACCTAATTTTATGCAACGTTAAAAGGCAAATCCATAAAGTGTTAATGCCCAAATTAACAAAAGAACTTGTTGACTAATGCTATTCAAATTTACTACAACAAATACTAAAAATGCTACAACAACAACAGCAACATAAAAACCCATTAACACTGCTACTACTACTACAATAATAATAGTAATAATACTATAGTATTCGCCTACCCCCCCCCCCCCCCCCCCCCCCGCAGTTTTACCTCCCTTGCGATTTTAAAAACGAAATGAATCACGGATATAAAAAAATGCACAAAACTTAGTCATTTCACTTATTTGTTTATTTATAATTTCTAACTTGATCGTCGCCATTGGGTCCCTAACACTGTCATCTTGTTCGCGTTTAAAACCAAACGGAAGTTTTCATGTGAACAACCAGCCTGCTCACAGTTCTTTTCTGGTTCTGGAAAAGTGCATTTTCATTGAAGAGGTGAGGTTGCTGCACATATATAGAAGGTAAAGACTGTGTCGTCTGCATCTAATATTTGCAATGTCTATTTTAAATATTTCTAAAAAATATTTACAGATTAAAAGGGCAAGCGGTGTAACTTTTATGTAACTCCAACAGTTACAAATATTTACAGAATTAATCGGAGCTTATCAAAAGACAATGAATTACATCACTCCTGTTGTCTGAAAATATAGACTCGCCCATGCAAATATGTCGGCCGTGTTAGTATAGAAACTCCCGTTTTTTGTTTGAAACGCGAACAAGATGACAGTGTTAGAGACCCCCTGGCGACAATCAGGTTAGAAATTATAAATTGATGTGCATTTTTATATTGATGATGTTTTTAGTTTTTAAAATTGGTAGCGGATGTACAAATTGCAGCTGGAGTAGGCAAATGCTGTAATGTTAATAATAATATTAATACAACTATGCAATCAAACAACACTGTACTTCTCGGCTTTTAACCCTCCCCCGAAAAATAATTTTTACCACTGCATGGATACAACTTTAAAGCGCCGACCTGAAAGTATAAGTGATTTAAAGCAAATTGGATTGAAAAAAAGTGAATTCGAAAAATATCATTTTTCGGATCACATTTTTCACTTCCACCGAGTTTAAAAACTAAATACAGGTTTACCCTCTGAAACATGTAATTGATCAATTCTTCAGACATTTCAGTCATGATGTATCTTGTTTCGTGCTTTAGAGATGGAACATTATTTGAAATCAGAGTCAGATCTAGATTAGAAAAGACTGCCGTGTACGCCGACATCTGTTATTTAGGGAATTCAATAACAGTTTAGAATTTCTTCAATTAATAACTATAATCAGTATGTCGTCATTTTACGCTTTGTGATTCCATACGTATTAGGATGCAATGAGAAACTCTCAAGGTTTCCAAACTGCAACATGTGTTCTGTAGAAAGGAGTAGTTTATGAAACTACATGGAAAATAAAATATAGCAACTTAATAATATGAAATACTTTTGAAAACACGGCCATGCCTTAGCAGTAATGGAGTACTTTCGCTGACTGATAGACATCCAAATATAAGCAAGGTAGGATACAAAGTCGTACTTTTCCCCTTAAATGCTAGTGTCACGGGGTATTTTTCCCATTAAATGCTAGTGTCACGGGGTACTTTTCCCATTAAATGCTAGTGTCACGGGGTACTTTTCCCATTAAATGCTAATGTCACGGGGTATTTTCCCCCTTAAATGCTAGTGTCACGGGGTATTTTCCCCCTTAAATGCTAGTGTCACGGGGTATTTTCCCCCTTAAATGCTAGTGTCACGGGGTATTTTTCCCATTAAATGCTAGTGTCACGGGGTACTTTTCCCATTAAATGCTAGTGTCACGGGGTACTTTTCCCATTAAATGCTAGTGTCACGGGGTACTTTTCCCCTTAAATGCTAGTGTCACGGGGTATTTTCCCCCTTAAATGCTAGTGTCACGGGGTATTTTCCCCCTTAAATGCTAGTGTCACGGGGTATTTTCCCCCTTAAATGCTAGTGTCACGAGGTATTTTTTCTCTTAAATGCTAATGTCACCGGGTATTTTTCCTACAAGGAAATAACAACGAAGATTGTTGTGTGTCCGTGACATTTATTAGTTAAAAAAGACAACACAGGGAAAGAGGCAGACCTGAAATTACATATTGATAATTTTCGTGTCTAGCATCATATATAGCGTGGTTTACATACAAATGACATAAATTACAAAGTTTCTCATTTACCTTATTAGAATATACGTATAATCTGACAACACATATCTGATAACAAATTGTCAGACATAGATTGAAATTAGGCCAGAACTCTATTTAACAGAAAACATTTCATACTGGCGGAGAAAAGCATTTTCACGATTAAAAGTTAAATGGCTGCATATGATTTCCAAATTCCAAATAAATGAATGAGACAAAATAAATAATGGTACATACAAATGTAAAATCACATTAACTTGCCAGGTGAATTCTTGTGGGCGATAAAAAAAAAAAAAAAAGGAAAAAAATATGCATTAGTTAATTAAACCAGGGACTTTCATAGGGGATATACCAACTCATTCATCTGAAGTGCTGATTGTGAATAAGTTCAAAAAATGAGCAACCCGTGAATGCGTCTCACCTGTTGAATTACCGTATGCATCCTAGAATGTTACACCATATCTTGGCATATGGTATCTTGTATATATATATATATATATATATATATATATATATATATATATATATATATATATATATATATATATATATATATACCCCTATGAGTTAATATGAGAATTTTTATTTAGAACTTTTAATATCAGTGACACAAGTCACATGTTGCTAGTGTAAAACATGATAACCGATTTATCGCACACAATAAATTTTAGTAAATTTGACTGAGGCATAACTTTGGTTATTTATAATTAAATTGTTAGTCGATTAATACTTTGAGGGGCAATAGTGCATTTTCTTTGCCTTTTCAGATGGGTAGATAATGTTCATGTTTTTTGTTAAATTATAGTGACAGTCTTTCGAGTTGTTGCTCTTGTCGCAATTTTATTAAACAAATGTCACCATAATAACCAATATCCTGATTTAAAAAAAAATACATTTAAGTGAATCACACGTTTTTCACATTCAATTTATGCCATTTTATACCTTCGATTCACCTTAAAGTTCATGTTTTCATTTATGTTTATTTAAACGTGTGCTTACCTATCACCAAAAAGGAAACAGAGGTTTTTATATGCAGGTTCAACTCACTATGTTTTGTTGTGTGTTCAAAATGTGCAAACTATTTGTGTGGAAAAGTGCAGATGATAATATAATTGTAGATGTAAATTATCATGAGGATTAAGTAAGGGAATTGGTTGAAAGATTAAAAATATTATATGTTAAAAATGATACCCATAATTGTTGATGAACTGGATAATGACCGACTGATTCTGAGCAAGGTACTTACCGAATTTAAGCACTAATATATAATATGTAATATAAATGAGTGCAGCTAATATATAAGCAATACTAATTCCAAGTAAATAATAATTACATGCATTTATAACATGTTGTTCTTGTATATATTTAGTCTAGTACTCAAATGTGCTATGCTTATTTAACATTGCCGACCTATAATGCATTATTCAGTGATGCACGTTGTTAATGTACATGTGGTTCTTGGCATAGTACATGTATAATATGAATGTACATCACATATACTTGTACACTACATATGTCCATACATCATATATACATGTACATTAGATATGGTCAATACTTAAGCTACATTTAGCTATTTTTCAGCTTTTATCATTTACACGTATCATGCAAAGCTACTTTATAGCTCAAGAATGAACAATTTAATATACATGTACAGGGTATTTGTCTTGTATTCATGTAACTTAATGCATTATTTTGTTTCATCAACGCTAGTGTCTCTGATAAGGTCTACCCTTAAATTTACAAGAGCTGTACATACTAGTAAAATCTCATCAAATAATATCAGGGATGAAACTGACACAATGCCGCTTAAAATATTGAATACTTTTAACCGTCTAATGGGTCGTTCTACATGTATGCGAACACGAGCAATTCTTCTAGCTGATGTAATATATTTTGCACTAAACTGCTGCTTACACTTAGTAAATGCTGGTATATTTAATTTGACTCCCAATGAAAATAGCAAGTTGTCAATAGTAAATCCTCGGTCGGCCATTATTTTTCATCCCCTGGTAAAATCTACTTTTTTCCACTACAAAAATTATCACTTGATCTGCCACCAAATGCCTTAGATATAAACAGGATTTGCCCATGGGGTGCTATTCCAACAAGATGTTTAGCTGTATTATGAGATATGTAATTACTGCAAGTGTCACATCTGCGCTTTAAGTTAGTAGACCTCTGTATGAAAGTTTCTGCACAGTCAATTTATACAAGTTGTACGAGGCTAATTTTCACGGAAAGAATCTGGACAGCATACTCTAATTGTCTCTCATCGGGAGCCATGCCACTAGGCCTTTCAGTTTGTCGGCTAGAACAGGAATCCATGAATTAAATATTTTAAACGCCAAAGTTGTGGATATTCCAAATTTGCGGGACGAATCATCAAATATCAAGTATAATTTAAGTCTCATTAAAACTAGCATCAACTGATCTGCCAAGTCAGTTTCGAATTTGAATGTATTAAGTTCAGTCATAACATCACCCAAGGTATAAAACACCTGTTATGTTACACCTGTGTACAAGAGAGCATCACTATCTGTCACCAAATGTTTAACTGCTGTCATTGTACTTTCGTCTAATTTGATTTGAACTCCCTTTTCTTCAGTTGAATTAATACTTGTCTGAGTAAAGGTTTTTTGCATGTTTGTCCAGGCTTTTGCATAATTGTGATCATTATGAATGAAAAAATCGATTCTTCATATTGTGTAGAAGTACATGTACGTGCAATAGAGGATGGTGCAACGTTAAAACTGCAACTTGAAGTTGGGTACATTTTATCAGTTTCTTCACCTGTTGTCAAGCTGTATGCAATAACTTCGTCATCGTTTCGCTGTTGATCTGTATTTCTCAATTCTCTTTTCTAATTTTGTTCAACCTCCACTTCCTGTCTCTGAAGCTTGAGTCGAACAGGCGTTCCTTTATTTTCATATCCCATTTTCAGTTTAGGACACGGGTTTCGTTCAGTTGGCATACCGTCAAGGAAATGTTCAAAGCAAACATAAACCTTTTTAGACAAAGCTTTTCTGTTTATGGCTTTTATCCATTCTAATTTTCTTGGACCCTCATACGGCAGTACATGGAATTTATGCGGAATCCAACACGGACATTCGTTATGCAGTTGTCCGTGTATTTCACACTGAGCTTGTTCCCATAAATTTAATTTTCTTCGATTGTTCGAACATCCATTCATTGCACGTGAAGCCCCACCACCTTTCGTATACTTTCTATTAGTATCCATCCCCGCAAGATCAATAAATACATCTAAACAAAGATGTTAACAAAAGACCGATACAGTTTTGATTTAAGCACATGTGTGTATTCTTTCATTCCTGTAATGGCTGACGCACCACGTGACAGAGAATGGCAGCGCCCATGAAAAATTGCCTCAGTGCCAGATAAATGTGTCAATACGTTTTTTGAAGCAGCCTAACGGTCTTCATAACACGTAGATTCGGTGTTGATTCAGCACCTTCTTGGGAGATGAACAAAAAGGACATTACTGTGCTGAATGGTGTTCTCTTTGGTAAGAGGAATGGCTGCGTTAAAATCCGTGTTTGCAAGTGTTGTTTTCGTCCTCGTTCTCTGCAACAGATTTGTCATATCTACCTAATGCTCTATATTATGACTACCCTTTCTTTAGATTTTCAGTTTTTCTGACAAACTCTGGGTACCGTTTCACAAAACAACGTACGTCAAAGATTTTCTTCAGTTTTTAGGTACGATATTCGTACGTGATTACGGGTGTTCAACTAAGGAGAATTATGTACGTTTTTTCTTAAGTAACCCTCACAATTTTATGTAACTTTACGGCAACTTCAAGGCAGGCGTAAGTGCACAGTTCTTTTCGTAAGTTTGCTAGAGTCAGAGAATATATTACCTTGAGATGCTCCCTGACAGACCAATATACCTTATAGCGGGTCTTGCTCTAACAAAGCCATTTTTCAATACATTTTAACATGTTCTCCGTAAAATAAATACATGTAAACCCTCATATAGGTAATGATATTTTATTCCTACTTGATTAACACGAGACATTAAATCACCAACTGGACTGAAATTCCTCCACCACAAATCACGACAGACAAAAATTACCTTATATATATATATATATATATATATATATATATATATATATATATATATATATATATATATATAAACTAGCTCTTCGTCAGGGGAAGAAACAATTTACATCCTCAAAAAAACACTAAAAACAAAAAAGCCAAGAGATATTATTGAATCCTATATGTTTAACGACGGGGAAATAATCAAGCAAAGGATAAACAATAGAAGAAAAATGAAAACAAAATTTAAAAAACGGTCTAAACTGGGTAAACTACATATCTATGTTATGCTGCCATCAGCCCAACAGAGTTGTGCAAAAAGAATTAAAAGTGTTTATCGTGCGTATCACGCAGAGGACCATATATATATATATATATATATATATATATATATATATATATATATATATATATACGGTAGTTTATTAGGTTAGAAAGTGCTGATATTCAGAGAGACATTCCATTCAGGGTGATTTGTGATGTATTGTTGAGGTAAAATGAGAAATTAAGATGCAGAAAAATTTAATCCAGTAGACTGTAAGATCTTTTAAATCTAATCCAGTAGACTGTAAGATCTTTTAAATCTAATCCAGTAGACTGTAAGATCTTTTAAAATCTAATCCAGTAGACTGTAAGATCTTTTAAATCTAATCCAGTAGACTGTAAGATCTTTTAAAATCGAATCCAGTTGACTGTAAGATCTTTTCAATCTAATCCAGTAGACTGTAAGATCTTTTAAATCTAATCCAGTAGACTGTAAGATCTTTTAAATCTAATCCAGCAGACTGTAAGATCTTTTAAATCTAATCCAGTAGACTGTAAGATCTTTTAAAATCTAATTCAGTAGACTGTAAGATCTTTTCAATCTAATCCAGTAGACTGTAAGACCTTTTCAATCTAATCCAGTAGACTGTAAGATCTTTTCAATCTAATCCAGTAGACTGTAAGATCTTTTCAATGTAATCCGGTAGACTGTAAGATCTTTTAAATCTAATCCAGTAGACTGTAAGATCTTTTACATGCATATTATTCATTACACAAAAAACATGTGACGTTGTCAGCATTTCCACTCCCTATGATAATGGAAAAATGTCTTTAATAAATAGAACGAAAAATTATCAAAACAGTTCTTGCTGTAAACGATCATCATAATCATCATAATCACTATCACATCATCAGATAGTCGTATCCTCAAGAAACTGGAATTAATAAATGTTTTTATAATCGCTAATAATAAGAATTAATTCATGCAGGCTATGTGGTCCTAAGATAAAAATATACGTGTCAGCTTAAACAAGAAAGTAATATAAAAGGGACACCTGTGTTATGGAAGAATATTTAGAAAGGATAGTTGTTCAAAAGGTTCTTGGCTGGTATTATCCACAATATATGTAGAAGATTTAGTTCCAATTAGATATTACACACAATTTCATTTGACACAGTCATTCGATAGAGAGACTAATTTACTATTCCCACTGGTTTATGTTCCTGCTTCCATTCAAATTGCATATTTGTACAATTATTCCTCAAAGCTACAAATATTGTGATTAGGAAACTATATAGTAACATTGCTGCATTTATGTAAACAGAGTAAACTATTATTACACCAAATTATAAGCTGTCTCTGTACACATCAGGTAAAACTTGACCATAAGGTGCACAGTGAATGGTACCAAAATTCGATTGAAATAACTTAAACCGAACATTAAAATAGCATTGTCCAGATTAACGCAGATGCCTGTTCACTCAAGTTCACATATTCTCATTTTCAAACAGCTGGGCAATCAAACGAAGAGGGACAGAAATTTTCAGCCAAGCGAAGGAATAAGATGTAAAAGAAATTTTAAAAACTCTAATTATATTTCAAACTTAAGTTACGTTTTATTCAGCCTTTTATTTTGAGTTTGTAGCTATTTGCAGAAAATCTAGTTCTTTTCTTTTCCTAAATAATTATCATTTGCTTTAACATATGTTCTGAAAAGATTTGAATGTTTTAGTTCAGATCTATATATGTTCTCTTTTTATAATTAATTGTATATTTGTTTCAAGCAGGGCATTCAGACATATCGAAACAGTAGCTCGCGACTCTTTCTTTATTTCGAAGAGCTTTACTGTGACTTTTGATCTTAATGTGAATTATTTTGCCTCAAAGATAATGCTAGCAAAAAATTGAAATACAAATATAAGAGAAAGAAAAATGCATCTTGTATGATATCCAAGCGAACATAATAATATTCCATTAACGGAAAGAATTTGCATACTTCCTTCATGCTAACTCTGTGGTCCTTAGATAATAAAAAAAAATACGTGTCAGCTAAAACAAGAAAGTAATATAAAAGGGACGTCTGTGCTATTGAAGAATATTTAAAAAAGATTTTAAAAAATCTTGCTTGGTATTATCCACAACATCTGTTCAGTATTTAGTTCCAATTGGATATTGCACAAAATGTCATTTCGATTCGACAGAGAGACTAATATACTAGTCCCACTGGTTTGTTATGATTCCATAGTAAGATTAATAAACTATTTCCACTTGTTTATGTTCCTATTTTCATTGAAATCGCATATTTGTACAATGATTCCGCAAAGCTAAAAATATTGTGATTTAGAAACATTGCTGCATCTACGTGAATCTAAGAAAACTATTATTATAGCAAATTATAAGCTGTCTCTGTATACATCAGGTAAAATTTGACCATAGGGTGCAAGGTGCAAGGTGCATGGTACCAAAATTCGATTGAAATAATTTCAACCGAACATTAAGATAACAGTGACCAAATTTACGCAGATGCTTGTTCATTCAAGTACACAGAATTCTGGCGATACTCATTATCAAACAGCGGGGCAATCACTCGAGTACACAGGATTCTGGCAATACTCATTATCAAACAGCGGGGCAATCACTTGAGTACATTAAATTCTGGCAATACTCATTATCAAACAGCGGGGCAATCACTCGAATACACAGAATTCTGGCAATACTCATTATCAAACAGCGGGGCAATCACTCGAGTACACAAAATTCTGGCAATACTCACTATCAAACAGCGGTGCAATCACTCGAGTACACAGAATTCTGTCAATACTCATTGTCAAACAGCGGGGCAATCACTCAAATAGCGGCGGAAATTAGCAGCCAAGCGAACAGATAAGATATAAAAACAAATTTAAAAACATTAATTATATTTAAAGCTTAAACAACATTTGCTTTAGACCTCTTTTTCGAGTCTGGAGCTGTCTGCAGAAGAATGTTGTTCTTTCCTTTTCCTAAATAATTATCATTTGCTTGACGTATTTACTGAAAAGATTTGAATATTTTAGTACAAGTCGATATATTGTCTCTTTTATACTTAAATTGTATATTTTTTCAATCAAGACATTGAGACATCTAGAAACAGTAGCTCTTGACTCTTTCTTTATTTCATAGAGCCTTACTATGGCATTTGATCTTAATATGCAGTTTTTCTTCGAGTGTGCTGGTTTACAAAGATAGTGTTAACAAAAAACACAAACAGAAGAAAAAGAAAAATGCATCTTGTATAATATCCAAGTGAACAGACTAATATTCTATTAACGGAATGAATGTGCATACTTTGGGTGTTTAAATGCTGTTGAAAATAGAAAGTTGAAATGATTATCTATTCCACATAACTTTTATGCCTCGAGTTCGATTATGCAGGAAGAGTATATGCGTATATCTGCTATGTTCACTTATTTATTTATATATTTATTGTCTTGGCTTTATTTAGATAAAAATGCGAAAAAGCGAGATATTTACTTTCCTTTGTCGACATCAAGTGGTTTATGCTTAATCGTTCTAGCAAGGTATTAATTCAAAGAGTAGAAGTCCAAAAAGTTCAAAAAATGTGTAAAAAAAATAAATAATTAAATAAACAAACAAATTCATGGAATTTTCAGATCATTTAATCAGGTCATCTACATACAAATAGAAATATGACTATTAAATTTCATTTTTCTGCCTCAAGCGGTTTTTAATCTTGCTAACAATGTTTTATTTTTTTATTTTTTAAAATGACCAATTCTAAACAATTTTAAACTGTGTAAAAAAAATTAAAGATTGTTGTAATGACGTGAAAATCTTATCAGGTCATCAACGTATGCATACAAAAATGCTAGCAAATATTCATTTGTATACGTTGAATGGTTCTTGCCCACTGTTGCTAAAAATCCCCCCTCGAGACAGACTGACTGATAGAAGTACGGACGTGCGTATTGGCTGCACCAAATCAATATGCTCTAATTGATTGACGTAGGCAAGTGAAGTTCGGTTGACTTGTTTATATACATAATGTACCTAATTCGATCAGAATTTATTGTCATTTAGTTATTTTGATAACTTTCATCAGTGGCAGGCATACGTGTTTTGCAAACACAAATATAGTTTCTAAAGTTTAAGTCACGTAGTAAACTTTTCAGAACTTGTAGAGCATAGAAGATACAATAGATAGGAAGATAAAACGACTCATGGTTTATATGGATACAATAGATAGGAAGATAAAACGACTCATGGTTTATATGGATACAATAGATAGGAAGATAAAACGACTCATGGTTTATATGGATACAATAGATAGGAAGATAAAACGACTCATGGTTTATATGGATACGATAGATAGGAAGATAAAACGACTCATGGTTTATATGGATACAATAGATAGGAAGATAAAACGACTCATAGTTTATATCTGAATCTAATAATTGGACACATGAACCTAATAGTTTATCCAATTTTATTTCTTTGCATTAAAGTATAATGTATCATTTTGTAAATAAAATTTGGGGATTATTTTTTGTTATATAGTGAAAATATTAATCAGATATAGTGATTAACTTAACGTAATCCTGTGTTGAGAATTTATGAAGTGTGTGTGTGTGTGTGTGTGTGACAGAGGGAGAGAGACAGACAGACAGACAGACAGACAGACCGAGATCATTTTTAGATGATCCCTAACCTAACGAAAAGGATCTACATCACGTCCCACTGAAAACGATGTAATTTTATTCCAAGATTTGACGAACCTATAAACAGGGAGGGGGTGTTGAATCCCGAATAAATGGTGCATTTTTTTCTGCAGATTTTGGTCTTACAATATAAACAATTAAAGCAAAGGTGAAATTAAAAAAGAATCAAAACTTTATTCTTATTATTGCAATGAATATGAAATAAGTTCGGAGGATTGTTGATGACGCAAAAAGATTGCATAAACATCACATTTACCTTCGCATATATAATGGTAGGCTCTGCTGGTTTACCGTTGGAATTTACAGCCTGAGGACCTCCAAGTACATTCATGTATTTCAAGGAAATAAAAGGCGATAAATATAGTGAAGTGATTAGATAACCATTTTGTTATATATAAATAAAGAAGTATGACTTAGCCGGTTCCTTCAACGAGTAAGTTCAGTTCTGAATATCATCAACTAATAGCTCGACAATCTCTCTCTCTCTCTCTCTCTCTCTCTCTCTCTCTCTCTCTCTCTCTCTCTCTCTCTCTCTCTCTCTCTCTCTCTCTCACACACACACACACACACACACACACAGTGACGGTTTTCCCATTTGGCAGACAAAGCAGCTGCCTAGGGCGGCAAAATTCAGGGGCTGCAGATTTTAAAGCATGAAAACTGGGTTTGTTACAAAATAAATGTGTATTTTGTAACAAAAACAAAAAGAAAAAAAAACTCTCGTTAATTTTTCCATTATTTAAAGGCGTAAAGGTCATTAAAGGCTCTGGTTTTAAAGATTTGTTTTGGGCAGGGAGGGGGTGCGGCAACTCTGACAGTGCCTAGAGGCGACAAAATCATAAATCCGTCACAGCACACACGCACGCACACACACACACACACACAGTCACCCTATCTTCTTTAATCAGAAAGAATACCTATATTTCATTCAGTATGGCCAATAGGTCAAGGCATTGTTTGCCCGATAATTTTTTGGTCATTGTGTTGTTATTGTTATTCTTGTCGTCGTCATCTTCGTCGCCGTCCTGTGTAAGTATCTTGCAGGTGCTCTGTTACATTTTACCGAATTATTACCTACCTCCCATACAATGAGTAGTTCACTCAAAAGTTTTTCTTAGACGTACGAATTTTTCCTACCGATATCTTTGTGAAACGCACTTGCGAAATAGTGTAAGATTTTCTTACGCTTAAAACTTACGAAAATTCTGTGTGTCATCTTACGTTGCTTCGTGAAACAGGGCCCTTGTCTTTAGTACCATATTAAATCAAATATGATGCTGTATATTAGCCACAAAAAGGAAACCATGCAGTTTACAGAATTATGCCTTACATGTCCCAAAACTGTTACTATTTCTGACAAAAGACATGTAACCATACAGTTTACAGAATTATGCCTTACATAAAGTTTTACTATTTCTGCCAAAAACATGCAACCATGCAATTTACAGAATTATGCCTTACATGTCCCAAAAGTGTTACAATTTCTGACAAAAGACATGTAACCATGCAATTTACAGAATTATGCCTTACATAAAGTGTTACTACTTCTGCCAAAGACGTGCAACCATGCAATTTACAGAATTATGCTTTACATAAAGTGTTACTATTTCTGACAAAAGATATGTAACCATGCAATTTACAGAATTATGCCTTACATAAAGTGTTCCTATTTCTGCCAAAGACGTGCAACCATGCAATTTACAGAATTATGCCTTACATAAAGTGTTACTATTTCTGCCAAAGACGTGCAACCATGCAATTTACAGTTATGCCTTACATGCCCCAAAAGTGTTACTATTTCTGCCAAAGACGTGCAACCATGCAATTTACAGAGTTATGCCTTACATAAGGTGTTACTATTTCTGCCAAAGACGTGCAACCATGCAATTTACAGAGTTATGCCTTACATGTCCCGACAGTGGTACTATTTCTGACAAAAGTCATGTAACCATGCAATTTACAGAGTTATGCCTTACATAAAGTGTTCCTATTTCTGCCAAAAGTTTGAGTCAATGACAGGTAACTTTGACATGTAAGAAATTAAGATTTAGTTTATTCAATGGGTAATGTCACATTTTAATCAGAATGTTTCTAATACTATTTTTGGACGTTAAGATCTTTTTATACTAAATATCCATCTGTGTTTTTATTTTTGTTTTGCTTTAGTACAGCACTCGCTAAAAAATATATGACGTTGTATATTAATGACAAAAACAAAATACATGTATCCAAGAATATTTGTTGTTGTTGTTGTTGTTGTTATGTTTTGTTGAAGATCCAGTAAAAAATATACGAAATCACAGCACCATCTAAAAATGAGTCAATGTTGCAAAACAAAGTAGATATGTTTATTTATCGATCATCTATAACCGATTACACCTCAATTAATTGAACTTAAAACAAGACTGGTGCCCTCAGCTTTGACATTTATGCCGACTAAGACCAACAGAAGAATATTTGCCAAGTTTGGATCACTGATTGTGTCGCATTGTGGGTTAAATTAATGAATCTCAGTAGACAGAAAAAACGCAAAAAAAGAGAACTTGTACAGGGTCCCCTGGGATTCCGGTCTTCAGCTTTATAGAGGATATATACGTTTTTTGCTTAGATATACGGAGATATGTCACGAGTGAAGTGGAAACATTGTATTGTCACGAGTGGATAAGTGACAAAACTAAATATTTCCACTTTACTCGTGAAATATTTCCGTATATCTACTAAATAAACGTAGATTTTCTTTTTATTATATATATTGATAAAGGCAAAACTCGTCGCTTTGCATGTTTTTTCTCCATTTTGTGCCATTGCGATTAACAGCTGTATTACTACATCAATAAAAAGAAGTTCATAAAAATAACAATGATTTTAGGACATTGACTTTGAAGAAGTTTAGTTCTTTATATTGTTTATTTCTACATTTTACAAATTTAGCTTGTACATATCATGCTTCAAACTGTGCATTTTGTTAAATTGATGACTGTATTAGTACGAAAATGAAAAGGTTTTTATTTTTGTTAACACATTCCTTGCGCGGGTTGATACTGTTGCGGTGGGGTAATGTAGAAACATCACAGAGCGGTTGTATCTGACAGACTTCAGAGCGCAACATCTTTAAACAAACGATTTTATTGAGCTTAATCTGTGATGAAAATTATTTGCATTTTGGCATTCAGCTTAATCTGTGATGAAATTTATTTGCATTTTGGCATGGATGCAGATTAATCTGCGATGAAATGTATTTGCATTTTGGCATGAAGCTTAATCTGTGATGAAATTTATTTGCATTTTGGCATGCATTCAGCTTAATCTGTGATGAAATTTATTAGCATTTTGGCATGCATTCAGCTTAATCTGTGATGAAATTTATTAGCATTTTGGCATGCATTCAGCTTAATCTGTGATGAAAAGTATTTGCATTTTGGCATGCATTCAGCTTAATCTGTGATGAAATTTATTAGCATTTTGGCATGCATTCAGCTTTATCTGTGATGAAATTTATTTGCATTTTGGCATGCATTCAGCTTAATCTGTGATGAAAAGTATTTGCATTTTGGCATGGATTCAGCTTAATCTGTGATGAAAATTATTTGCATTTTGGCATGCATGCAGCTTAATCTGTGATGAAATGTATTTGCATTTTGGCATGCATTCAGCTTAATCTGTGATGAAAAGTATTTGCATCTTGGCATGCATTCAGCTTAATCTGTGATGAAAATTATTTGCATTTTGGCATGCATTCAGCTTAATCTGTGATGAAAATTGTTTGCATTTTGGCATGCATACAGCTTAATCTGTGATGAAAATTATTTGCATTTTGGCATTCAGCTTAATCGGTGATGAAAATTATTTGCATTTTGGCATGCATTCATCATAATCTGTGAAGAAAAGTATTTGCATCTTGGCATGCATTCAGCTTAATCTGTGATGAAAATTATTTGCATTTTGGCATGCATACAGCTTAATCTGTGATGAAAATTATTTGCCTTTTGGCATGCATTCAGCTTAATCTGTGATGAACATTATTTACATTTTGGCATGCATTCAGCGTAATCTGTGATGAAAATTATTTGCATTTTGGCATGCATACAGCTTAATCTGTGATGAAAATTATTTGCATTTTGGCATGCATTCAGCTTAATCTGTGATGAAAAGTATTTGCATTTTGGCATACATTCAGCTTAATCTGTGATGAAAATTATTTACATTTTGGCATTCAGCTTAATCTGTGATGAAAATTATCTGCATTTTGGCATGCATGCAGCTTATTCTGTGATGAAGATTATTTGCATTTTCCTAAATTTAGATGTAACCTGTCACTGCAACTCTGGCCTTGACCATGTCCACATTGCGAAAGTATCGTTCATGTGAAATCATGTGCATCATTTGGGATTCTCTAATTTATGACTTTCTATGGATTCAAAATGTGGAGTATCAAAATTTTGAATCTTATTGTTAACAGCAGCGTGAGATTTTCCATACTGATGTATATATCAAAAGGAAGCAACTGGATTACATTTGTGATATTTAACAAACGTTACAACACGACACTGTGATTACATCTAAACTGACTTGCCTTTGAGGAACTTTCATCATGTTGAAATTTAAGAAAGGGAATGAAGCTAATTAAAATCATTACTATGCTGTTAAACATAACTTGGGATTCAAACGTGTCAATGGAAAGCAGAAGACAGCCTTTGATAATTGGGTAAGGGATTCAGACGTGTCAATGGAAAGCAGAAGACAGCCTTTGATAATAGGGTAAGGGATTCAGACGTGTCAATGGAAAGCAGAAGACAGCCTTTGATAATTGGGTAAGGGATTCAGACGTGTCAATGGAAAGCAGAAGACAGCCTTTGATAATTGGGTAAGGGATTCAAACGTGTCAATGGAAAGCAGAAGACAGCCTTTGATAATTGGGTAAGGGATTCAAACGTGTCATTGGAATGCAGAAGACAGCCTTTGATAATTGGGTAAGGGATTCAAACGTGTCATTGGAATGCAGAAGACAGCCTTTGATAATTGTGTAAGGGATTCAAACATGTCAATGGAAAGCAGAAGACAGCCTTTGATAATTGTGTAAGGGATTTAAAACGTGTCAATGGAAAGCAGAAGACAGCCTTTGATAATTGTGTAAGGGATTCAAACATGTCAATGGAAAGCAGAAGACAGCCTTTGATAATTGTGTAAGGGATTCAAACGTGTCAATAGAAACCAGAAGACAGCCTTTGACACTTATGTAAGGAACGATGCCAAATGTTAAGACTTACAAAGTCTTCTTGGTAGCTTTACCTCGTTTAATAACCTACCATGACTAAATGACTATTAATTAAGGTTGGTTATTTACTAATACATCAACTGTCATTCCATAATATTTATTTATAAAGTTCCAGTTGGAATTAATACAACAATGATAAATAACATTAGCAATATAAAGGTAAATTATTCGCTGTAGTTAAAGTCTGGAAATCAAATTTTGCATCGAGATCTAGAAAACCAGGAATACTAAATTTGTTTAAAGTCAATAAGGAATTTATCTAATCATTATTTCTAATTTTAACTAATCTGTGGAGACGGAGTGAGATTAATCTGTAACCATTCTAGGAAAGAAAAATGCATTAGCATTCTGTGATTTACATTTTTCCAGATGACAAGTGAAAATGTTCCTCGATGTGACTAATCATTTCGTCATTGCTTTGCACGCAAAAAAATAAAACACACACAAAAAAAGCAAGATGTACATTACATTCTAACCCCACCAACTTACAGCGTCGATTTAGTAAAGTTTTTTTTATAAGCCCACACATAGTATTTTGACTCGGATAAAAGCTCAAACAGTGTATTGAAAGCATTATTGCAGGTTAATGCACCTCGTGATAATCGAATGGTCTGTAAATGTAGAAAACCATGAAAGACGACCTTTGAATAGCGTCAACTATACATTGCACTGAAAGTAGTTCCAATAAATCATCTCACTTGAAATGATATTATATATCTTAAACAAACTTTGATGGTAAATTGCTGAAGATCTTCTCACCTCTGAGGAAAATATTTAGATTACTCCAAGAGCTGAAAACATATTTCTTTTAGATATTGTATGAATACATTCGTAAGCATATAATCGAATTTAAATGTTATTTGCATTCATAACGTGACGATTAATGAGGAATTCATATACTTCACGACTTTTTGGATGGATCTGAAATGTTTATATGTGAATGAAACTTTGTGATTGTGCTGTGTAGCTGGGTCTTGGCTGAGTTTTCCAAAGTTCTTGTGCAGGCTTGGTAAGAATACTTACCTCCGTCCAAGAACTCCATTACTCCTCTGTTTTTTTTCATTAACATATTAATGTATCCAGTAATATGAGGCACTCATTATTGACATCCATGTGCGAAGAGTATGCCTTCAGATGTTGGGTTTGCTATCTAATAACGCGTCTATTTATTATTTTGTATTGTCGGGGGAAAGGTAGAAGTTAGAAAGAAATGACATAGGTCATAAAACTGCGATCGATTATACTAAGTTATTCATGCATAAATGAATTTCAACATCAGTCAGACCTCAATTTTTTGACCTTGAGGAATCTGATCTATACATGTAAGGAATGTCAATGGCATTATCCGTTTCACTGTAGATATCTTATTTCTTTACAATAATCAGTAACCTTTATAACATCCAGTCCGGGAAAACTCGTCCTTTTTAATTTCTATAATTGACGACTCTTTTGACTAAATATAATAATTGCAACGAGAAAGACAATTAAGATGCAAAAATATTTCGATGAAAGAGATTCAGAAGTTATCTCTTCCAGCTCTGTAGTAAAAATTATCTTACTTGTAACATCAAAAATGTCGATAACAAAACGACAAACATCACATAAACCTGATGAAAATGGCAAAGATGGCTCTAATAATTACTATATTATAATATAGCTAAGCTTCAGAATGACAGTAGTAGATATAAGATCATGACCGCGATGAAACTCGTTACAGAATTAGATTGACAATGCATTACCATATAATAATATCGTCGACATTTTCCCAACCGTTTCGAATTGTTTTTCTCCATAGATTAGTAGTAACTGATGAAGGCCCCAAGACTGAAGCTACATAAAAATGCAAATAAATGACTCTTACATAATCTATTCTTTCTTATGATCTTGACTAGAAGATTTAGGGAAGAGGATACAACTTTACTGAACCAACTGTATTCATTTTTTTTATACTTAGCGGGCAAACAGTCTATCATCATGATGTCAGGTAATCTTGCTATTTGATGATCTTGATGGAATGGGCATATTACATTTGGCGAAACATGATATATCTGGTCAAATGTATAGCGGCACGAAGATGTAAATAAGAAATTTCTGTCTCCGACCTCTTTCTCTGTAACAGATTTGACGAGTTCAATTGTATGGCAAGTACATCTGTAGATATTTTGGCCATTTAGCCCATAGTCGTTCAGTGTGGTGTTGAAAAACAAATTACAGTTTTGAGTTACTCATAGTCGAGACTGCGTATGACAAAGCAAGATTTATACTATTTCCTGTGTAAGCTATGTCATCGTCCTAATCCTGATCCTGGTAAAACAAGTGGTCATTTCATTTCTACGTCCAGGTCTCGCCAACATGCAACAAGCACCACCGGATCACGCACTTTCACAGAGTGATTTTAAGTTATGTTTGATAAGGGCAGACTGGAATAATACAACCAAATTTGAGAATTTTATTGAGCTATATGAAACCTGTGTATTTGACCATACCATAGACCATACATCAGATCCTAATGCAGAAGAGGTGAACAGTGCCAGGCTACGATGTATAACATGTCCAGTGATTCTAAGCTGGTTTTAAAATCTTCATTCGTGAATATTATTATTGCCCAAACGTGTTAAATGCAGGCCGGTTTGGTCCAGTCTGGTTTCAAATGATAAGTAAACTATACATCAACAGAAAACTTTGACTTTTTCTTAAGTTTTTAACTAATTCAAACTTATTCCCATATTTGACCAATTTTTATGTTGCCAATTTATCATAGTTGTGAATTCCTACGTCACACCTAATAAGGTCGACCTTTTGGATTTCTCTACAAGTACTTTCACCTGGCTACACAGACAGAATGGTTGACTAGACGGACAACACCGCATAGAAAAACGTGGAGTATAGAGCTGCTAATTAAATATGGAACCTATCATTAAATCACCATTTTAAACATTTCAAGGATAATAATTGATAATGATATTACAATTCCTACCCAATCGCTTTGCCGTTGGAAACGATTAATGCTTCTGAAATTTGTGCACAAACCATTAATTACACTTCAGATAAAGTTAATTAACAGTGTTACATATCTAACGGGAATTTTGCTACATTTTGTTTTGTAAGCGGCTGGATGAATTTAAAAAGGAAAGTACTTCTGGACAGGATGGTTCAGTATTACCCTGAAGAATGTTTAGTATTTCCCAACGCATTTACTGAAGTGTCACAGTTGAAATCGAACTTCATTACACCTCATTCTCTGAGGCACAGAAGGAAGAAAATTGGGTTAAGTTTTTTTCTTTTTTAGGGTTAAAGCTTTTCTTGGAAAAGTATGCAACTTGCAAAGAATGTTAACGAAGAATACTGACATTTGACCTAATATTACAACATCTAGACTATCAACGCAGGCTCATAGAAATAATTGTATCAACACTAGAATCAGGACTTTGAGAGGTATAGTTATAGAAATATTTGAGATTCTGATTGAAACAAAAGACATTAAAGTAGCAGGATTTACAAATAGATAGATAGTAAGTAAAGAAGATTATCTTAAACGCATTAGTTGCCTTGTTGACTAAGCGAGAGCTAATTCGGCCAAATGGTTGAGAATGAGACGAACGGTTAGTGCACACTATTAATTCGCCAGCTACTGCAATATAATTCACAAAGCTATCTTCAATATAAATACGCGATTTCACGGAGTTATTAGCCATATCTTGTTATGCTGTACCACTGCTGCAAGAAAGCAAGAGTGCTGCACAGATGTAACAAAACAAGAACAGACTATATAAGGAACTACATTTGATTTAACATGGCGTATTTATCTACTTACTTCCTTGAAAAAGACCATAACTTTAAACAGACTGGTTTAGCAAATTAGGTTAACTGATGCCTCATTCACTTGTGTCTAATTCATAATAGTTTATGATATTAATCCATTTTATTATTGTTTAAAGACCTCATGATGTATTCATTATGGGTAATCGTACATGATTCAGCTATACTATATTGATTATATTTTAGTTATCGATATACTATTTTGATCATTGATTGCGTTGTGTCACATATGTAAGAGGTTTAGAACATTGTATTGGATTAAATGCCGTTTGTTCTGCCCAATAAAGAAAATGAATTCGTACTAATTGATTGAAACTGTTAAACACGCGAAACGTTATTAATATGTCGAAATTAAAATCATTTATACACGGTATTAGTTGCTTTATTTTCTTGACCTTTTATGTGACATGAAAAAAGTTAAGGAGGATTAACCATGTATGCTTGGGGTTCAAAACAATGAAACCAATCATACAATATACCCGTCGACGATATTTATGTCTTGAAAAGCAGTATATTAAACTTTGTTGAAATTCTTTTATATAGTGAATGCATTATTTAGATAATAAATGGTCATGAATATATAAATATAAAGTGCACATTTTAAATATAAAAATGGGGAAAAAATGCGTTAAGAGCAGAAAAACTCTGTTGAAACTGGTATAAAAATATAGCTCCTCTATAGAATATATTTATGAATGTGCTTTTGCAACAGCAATTAAAGACACACACATATCTGCATACATACTGTTATGTATGATGTTTATATAATATTATGAATATTTTAGGAAATTATAAATGTTTCTTGACTTTAATATTTGCTTAAACCTTAATGATGAGTATAATGTTGACATGTTGAGCTATTGTCATTGAATTAGGTTGTTTACTTAGTATTTGAGTTCAAGGACGGTTTCGGTAAACAAGTTGTTGATTCAATTTGAGGTCAAGGTTGATTTTGTTTACAGATAAAACTTGAATTTCCTTTAGAGTTATGTGTCAAAAGGCACATACACCATATAGTATTCTAGAACATTGTGTCATGTGACCTATCTTTATATATACCATATTTAGTGGACAGTTTTTCAGTTTTGACCTTAACATCAGTCTTTAAAGAGCCATTACAGTTGTGAAAAATCATTCCAAATTCAGAAAGAGGAATTATTTAAAATATTCATTGAATTATAAAAGTGCTCATAGAATTTTGGATTTTGGATTTTGAATTGATGATTTTGGGATTTATTTGAACTTATTCAACGATATTCTGGAATACTTTTTTTGGCACAAAATCACATTTAAGACTACTGGCACATCAGGACATTAAAAACTATTGGCACATCAACACATTTAATGATATAGTCATTCATTCGGAACATTCTATATTTAGTACATGTGAGTAGGACACTTAGGATTATTGGATTATTTGGATTTCAATTCACGTTACTGTAAGTTTCTTATGAATTGTCATTTTAATTATCTAGAAATAAATTGTTTGTTGATTTTTACGTACATTGTTGGTTTCACTTTCTTTCTGTTGCATTGTTTTAGACCATAGAGTCGTAACAATACATACATACATACATACATACATACATACATACATACATACATACATACATACATACATACATACATACATACATACATACATACATACATACATACATACATCAGTTTAAAAAACAAATTAATTAGTTATTAAATAACAGCATACATGTAATTATCAATTGATTGTGTTATTTCTAACTTTTCACAAGAAAGATGCGCGCATTACCAATTTTTGTTTCCTTTCGAGTCTACAGAAGTTTTTGTATTAGAACCATTACAGTTCAATACCTTTCATGATGTTGGCGTTTATAGCAACGACTTCCTCATTCATCACTATTGTCTGACTTTCTGACAGAAATACAATTATAAATATTCCATTTTGGACTGGTTTCATATTCGCTAGGGTGTCAACATGTAACGAGACAGGCTTATTGACAAGCACGTAAAGCATTGTGTATTTATCGAAACGAAATTCATATTTTTTATTTTGGTTTTAACATCGCACGTATTGTAATTCGTAGTCCTAGTGTGTAACCAAATCCAATCAAACAAAGCAATTAGACGTTTTGATACGGCTTTCAAATATCAGATTACGCGAAAAAAATATTTTTAAAACCAATCAATTTTGAAGATAATGTGGGTGTCATCACTCTCGTTAGCATGAAATAACACTTGAATTCTTCCTGGCTAATTTACCTAGTAAAACCGGAACATTCAGCTTTATACAGATCAATTCGGTTGCCATTATTAGTTTTCGGTGTTGTTATTGTTTACTTTGGGTTGTTAACTTTACGCAGCTTGAAGCCATCAAATATCTATTGAGCTATTTAAACAATTTTGAAACGATCATGTTTAATTTACAAACTAAAAAATTTTTACATTAAAAATCTGTTATCGCTGGAGAAACATCTCGATTTCAGCACTCTCTTTTTCATTACATTTTCTTTTAGAAATACTTTACGACAGTCGGATCCGTAGTCACTCTAAAATAATGAAACCGATAATAGCAAGGGGTTTTTTTCTTTCTCTTTTTAATAAATATTAATTTAGATACCGCAGTTTTGTTTTATATTCCGAATTTTCACATATTAAAATTTAACTTGTCCCGTTCTAACGAGTGCTCTGGTGTTGTCTGATCAGTCCAACTGCAGCACACAGTGTGGTAAATTAGGAAATGCAAGTCCCCATTTATCATTGTCAAGATTCTACAAGCAACTGTAACTAAACTTTTGTCAACGAACTATCCTTTAGTGTTGGAGAGAAATACCGGACCATTGAATGGAATTTTGTATCCAGTAAGGTGGAATTTGTCGTCCTGTACAATCATATTATTTATATAATACATTACATTAATTAAATGTATCAAACCTAATTTTGTCAAACAGGTTGATTATTCCTTTGATGACATAATGGGAGGGGGAGAGTAGAGGGACTGGTAGGGTTCTATTCGTAACAAAATTCACTGTATGGCAGTTTTCGTGGGTGAACGGAGGTCGTCAAAGGACACTTGTTCACGAACACGACATCCGCTGATAGGACTTCGCGCATGTTCAATGGACACGAACACTTCTGAGGATATTCGGGCATTCACCTTAATGTAGATCTTTGTATGTGTGTGTGTGTGTGAGAGAGAGAGAGACAGAGACAGAGACAGAGAGAGCATATGTGAGATTCAAGATGAAAAAAAATTATAAGGAGATAAAGTGTATCTAAGTCAGACAACTTTATAATCTTCATTTTGTAAAAGGCAGTTTTGAACTAGAACGTGTGAATTGCATTCAATATTGTAGAATAATTATATTAAGAGTAATTAGAATCGAACCTTTGTTCTTTTTTTGGGTATTATTATCTTTGCTTAACTTTTTCGATATTTTTAGAATAGATGAAGCAGTGTGTTAAGATTCTAGGTCTTAAATTATGTAACAGAAAGAGAGTGAAACCAATAAAGTCCAGTAAAATCAACAAGTAATTTATTTCCAGACAATTCAAGTAAAAATTCAAAAGACACTTACAATTTGTGAGTTAAATTCCAAATAATCCTAAATGTTCTAATCACAAGTCCAACATAATAGAATGTTCCGAATGAATTCCAATAGCCTTGAATGTCATGATGTACCACAAAGATGTAATCCAGAATTTATTTGAATGAGTTCACATAAATCCCCAAATCATGTATTAATCCAAAAGTCAATAAGCACTTTAGTAATTAGAATGAATATTGTAAATAAACAATTCCTCTCAAATTATATCTGATTTCAACAATACAACTGTAAATTCAGACTGATCTTTAGAACACGAATTTTAGAACAAGAATGAAATTGCTTACCAAAATCTGTATATAAAAACACATGCCTACATGACCTGTGTCACATCAGAATATGAGTAATTGTAATGGAAACCTATTGACCTAATTGACACATGTCACAAAAGTCTAATTGCGAAATGCCTATGAAAATACTGGCCTACCAGACACATGTCACGACTTATAAGCATGGACAAAAGTTAAGTATGTATTTTCAAATAACCATACAACTTACAATCATAAACAAAAGTTAAGTATGTACAAATCATACATAACAAGTGACAGTGGGAATCTCAAAATGTCATATTAGTAATATTTTTAATTTATGTGTATTGCCGTGCGCTGCATTAACAAATACTTCAAAGTGAGATGCATGTTTAATGTTCGATACAGAAAAAGAACCAACTATTCATCAAAGGTTTTGTTCAACTTTGAATTTTAACATTAAGTCAGAATTTATTTGCTGACAACCGAATTATCTTCGAAATTACATTTACCGCTATAATCGCAGAATCGGGTATGATATAATGGAGTGTGGGAAATGTCAGCATGTTAACATTATGATATATGAAATTTATATGCATTGACCCGTGTGTTATGAACCATTTCTTGAAAGCGAAACGTTCAATAATCACTCTGTTCTATGTGCTATATAATCTGATCAAATATAAAATATCTTAATTCTCTAAACATTTATAAATTTAAAAAAATATAATTAAGAATCCTGATTGACTGCAGTGGTAATAAACAAATAATATATACATAGGATAAAGCACAAAGTAAATTCTTCCTTCTCTATTGTAAATGATTCTGATGCAACAATACAACCAAGATGAATCGCAGGTATACACATCAACCAAATATCACGTCCAATTTTGTTATTAACAAAATAAGTATAAACATGAGACATGTGGACTATGTGATTGCGAGTATCTAAGCATATAAATACTGTTTCCTAACTACATCAGCCAACTTGAAATACACAATAAGAAATTACAGATTAAAATTTGAAATTAAATGACAGCAACTGTGCATATAGTAAATTCGGTGAAGCAGGTGATTATACTTTACCTTGAGAGTAATTCAGTAGATTCCTAGCACGACGGTTTCTGAAGTAGATGAACAAAAACATTAAGAAAAAGGATCAATAATGATTCACTGATGATCAAATGTTTTATTAAGTTTGTTGGTTATTTTACCGTTTGATTCCTTTTACAAACAACGAAAAAAAATTTAATGCATGTCAAGGACCTAGTGGCAAAGTTTCTTTTCTGAGACCTATTGTCTGCTTAGGCGATTGGTTAGACAATCACATGCGTGGTCATATGACATAATGAGGTATAAAGAATGAGATCTTGCACAAATATCACGATGAGATAATAAGTGTAACGATAAAGAATCATGTGTTGAAGTCATACAATTCATCTTTAGTGAAAACGTGGACGTATATAATGTCAGCAACTTACAGTAGTGAAAAGAGCGTGAATTTAACTGTTCATTTCGCTTTAGGATTTCTAAACCAAAAATATATTTACTGGTGTCTTACTTCGATCTTCCGTTGCAAAATTGAAAATGTGAAACTAACAGTTTTTTTTTTATTTTTAAACAAGGGACTCCTTAAACTTAATTGTTAAAATATTTATGAGTTTTTTCATTTGGGGAATCTTTACACTAAAGGTCGATATCTTTCTGATAGATATCATTGGAGAAAACTTGTGTAGCCTTGAACTCGTAGTGACCTAAATGCTATTATGAAAGTCAAACGTGCATATCGGAGAGCTGTTATCCAATTGCTATATATTCTTTATATCAAGTATAAATTTAGAAAGAATAATATTTAAAAAAAGTAAAGTCCAATAAATTTAGCAGCCCTTAGGAAAGAATAATCAGCAAATATGAGGTAAAAACTGCAACCACAACCGAATATTGCAAATATTCAGGGGGCGAACAATTTTAAATACTGGGATTCAGTGCAATGAGGTCTCTCAAAATTGTCCCTAAAAAGAAATTAGTAATGAAAATAATATTTCACAGCCTCATTCATAAAATGTTGCTCTTTTTGTTTTTGGGTATTATAACAGTATTCAATAATAAAATATTATTTTTATTTTGAGATTTGGAAAGTTAATACTCACATATTAAAATCTTTTTCCAAACCTGTAAAAGATACATTGATGATGGTGACATGTATGAAATATTAGTTCGCCTTGAAAAATCTGCTTCTATTCTGTAAAACAACAGCTTCCTGTTGGCTACTCACTTTACATAAATTTTTTGGAATCAAAGCATAAATTTGACATACTTTTATAGAATTTCACGTGTATCTAACAATGAAAATCGATGGAACACCTTACCAATCGATAACCTAATCATACTATCTAAAGTGCATCTAACAATGAAAATCGATGGAACACCTTACCAACCGATAACCTAATCATACTATCTACAGTGTATCTAACAATGAAAATCGATGGAACACCTTACCAATCGATAACCTAATCATACTATCTACAGTGCATCTAACAATGAAAATCGATGGAACACCTTACCAATCGATAACCTAATCATACTATCTACAGTGCATCTAACAATGAAAATCGATGGAAGACCTTACCAATCGATAACCTAATCATACTATCTACAGTGCATCTAACAATGAAAATCGATGGAACACCTTACCAATCGATAACCTAATCATACTATCTACAGTGCATCTAACAATGAAAATCGATGGAACACCTTACCAATCGATAACCTAATCATACTATCTACATTGCATCTAACAATGAAAATCGATGGAAGACCTTACCAATCGATAACCTAATCATACCATCTACCGTTGATAAATTTTTTTTACGATTGCTGAACAGTATTCTCCATTTGGATCCAAAAGATTATTTTTCCATTTCTTGAAAACGAACGAAGTCCAGTTGAATAAGACAATCGATTTTTGCTGAGGCTGGTTTCTATTATAATTTAAGTGGTAGGATTGATCATAGATAAATTAAATAGTCTGTGGTCTGTTGTTTAAAAAAAAAATAAACTTAAAAAATAACACATGTACATACAGTGTTAGCGAAGATAACTAGTGCCTATTAAGACCCTGAAATCTATTTGCAAAATTATTTGTAAGATGCGTTTTAAATAGTATCGGATGAATCATACAATAAGAAATTATTTGCATCATCATGAGGATATATCAGGAATACATGCTGGATTTTCTGGTAAACTGTAAGAGTCAAAGCTCACCAAACGGTCTATAATTGTGCAAAATTTTTTCCCTGCACCATCCAAATTAGTTTTTAGGCTTGAGCCTGAATGCTGTAAGAGGATGTCACTATATGGACACGCGATATTTGATAGATGGAAAAACTGGGTATGACTACTATATGAGAACAAACTATCAGTCACGACACTTTATAAAGTTTTGCTTCAGAAATATAACAACACAACATAATGAAAGGACTAAACTAAAAAGGAGGCATATTTTATCTGTTCATCGTGAAAAACAAGTATTTAGTACAAATCTGTCAAAAAGAAATGTCTTCTCTGAGTTTACTGCATGATAATCTACATGAAAACGTCAGCTGTGTGATAATCTAAATGAAAACGTCAGCTGTGTGATAATATACATGAAAACGTCAGTTGTGTGATAATCTACATTAAAACGTCAGCTGCACAAGACATTTGTAGGATATATCATTTTGTAAATTAAGAAAAAGATTGTATAATGTTGAATGGAAAACAGAGTGTATGATTTGCATAAAGGTTTATTTGAGCGTATTAACACGTTCTGTTACTCAATGCTAACAAAATGCAATAAATGTAACAATTATATCAGTTCATTTCCATATTATATGTACATCAAAATATGTATATAAATAGAAAATAGAAAGAAAGTGCCAGCAGTTCGATATTCATTTATTTTCTCTTTGCCACTTGAGCGGTAGTTGTAACGTTAGTGGCAGTTAGTCCTGTTGTACCAGTTGTCGTTCTTCTTTTTCTGTGTAAACTCATTATAGTGTCTTTAATTGGTGCTCTAAATGCTTTTCTATTTATTTTGAAAAATAAGCATTCATTCACAATAAAGTACACATACTAAGACCTCTAAATGTAACACTTACAGTTTATACCATCAGTGTAAGAAATTTAGGTTCTTTTAGCGATGCCAAACTATTTTCGATTCTAATTGTAATGAAAACAAATCCTACGAGACTACGTAAAAGAAATTATTCAGAAACGAGTGGTTGACTACACTAAGAGATAATTTAAACAACCGTTATATTTTCCATTTATCTTAGCAAAACATATAAAAAGAGAATTGCTGGTCACTCCGAGGCAATCCATCAATCCATTTTGTAGATTAAATTGGGTCTCAATTACGTGGAAATGGAACCATAATCTGCCTGGCACTGATGGAGATACGAACAATAGGCTGTAAACAGGATATTAGCTGAGAGACGATTTATCAATATACTTATTGCACATCAAAGGGATGGGGCTGCAGAACTATGCGTTGTTTGTATGAACAAGGATTTAGGCATTTTATATAGACACATATGTGTTGGTCACGAATTAACTTCACTTTGTCATTCGGTTTTTATATATAGGCGAAATTGACATTTGCTGTTTCTAAAATTAACCTATATTTTTTCCAAGATGCTCGGCGGCTGGTATCCGGTGGGCCCTGGTAATCAGCAGAGCTTTCAATTATTTACATTGTACTTCTTGTGACCTATTCCTCTTAAACTCAGTCATGCATAGTATTAATGATTTTAGAAGAATACCGTTAACATAGATTCTAACTGAAAATAAGAAAATTGTGTTATGTTCTACTAACATTGTTTGATAATTTCTCTTGATATGACTGTATAAAGTGAAATATTTAACAGTATGAACGACATATAATACTAAGGGCTTTCTTTGGAATATTTAGGGTCTTTCTTAAATATAATATGGTGAAAATGTGCGTAAAAATATGTTGAACAACTTTACCTCTACAGTAAACAGACGATAATTGCCAGTAATGTGGACATGGTTTACCAATCTTGGCGCCAGTTTAACGTCTTTTCTCGTTTTGCTGTTGTTGAAGGTACTTTCAATATTGCATACTGGCACTAAGTTATACAAATCCCCCACCCCGCCCCCACCCCGACTGCAGAACACTATCTCGTTTAAATATGAAGCTTGTCATACTAGAACTTATACTGCATATTTATGGTACTGTTCCTCATTAACTGACTCTTGTATCAAGCTGATCTACAATGTCAATTGGTACGTGTTGATCAAGCTGATCTACAACGTCAATTGGTACGTGTTGATCAAGCTGATCTACAGCGTCAATTGGTACGTGTTGACATGCTGATCTACAACGTCAATTGGTACGTGTTGACATGCTGATCTACAATGTCAATTGGTACGTGTTGACATGCTGATCTACAACGTCAATTGGTACGTGTTGACATGCTGATCTACAACGTCAATTGGTACGTGTTGACATGCTGATCTACAGCGTCAATTGGTACGTGTTGACATGCTGATCTACAATGTCAATTGGTACGTGTTGACATGCTGATCTACAACGTCAATTGGTACGTGTTGACATGCTGATCTACAATGTCAATTGGTACGTGTTGACATGCTGATCTACAACGTCAATTGGTACGTGTTGACATGCTGATCTACAGCGTCAATTGGTACGTGTTGACATGCTGATCTACAATGTCAATTGGTACATGTTGACATGCTGATCTACAACGTCAATTGGTACGTGTTGACATGCAGAACTTTGGGTACCTCTATCGGGTTCGTGACCTTTTTAGCAGTATCGTAAGTCGTGATTTTTATTTGCTGTTTGCAAGGTGAGTTTTCGCATTTGTCGGGTGCAGAGGAATGGGATATCGTCTGTACTCGCTTATAAGTCGAATCCCACTGCCAGCAAAATAGACCCTGAGCATAATGCGCCGGCATATCAGGGTATATGTTGTTTCTTATCCTGATTGCTCCTAACAAACTTCATAGACTCAGATCTGCCGGCGCATTATGCGACGTCAGATCCGGGTCTGTGCAGTTTGCAGTTGGACACAACTTACACGGTTGTCACAATCATAGGTTTTGAATCGTTATTTTGACCAATATTGAATCTGTTGATGCAAAACAACATCTAATACGGATCGACTGAGTGTTCTTTCTTGTCACTGATAAATTGATACATTCTTGACAGACATTTCAGACATGGTTCTAAATTGAAAATAAACATGAATAATGTTCAGATCCAAGGGCATGTATGCTACAAATATTGTCTTTTTGACCGGTGTGGAGGGAAAAATTTGATTGAATATGCCATAATAAGAGCATCTTGTAATGGGTTTAAGTGCAAGATAACTAACTTCATCTGAATCATTCACGTTAGCAAAATAAGCGCCAACACATGTGAACGAGGTTTCAATGCCCACTGGTTAAACAGAGATGAACATCAAATATGCCACTCTCTTCCATGTCATCATCATATTTAAGCATCAAGCACAATAAATTGCTATGATATTTAGATTTACTACTCGCATTAAGCACAATAAATTGCTATGATATTTAGATTTACTACTCGCATTAAGCACAATAAATTGCTATGATATTTAGATTTACTACTCGCAAAGTTGTCACTAAGTGAAATTTGAATTAACGGATCACTAGGTAATAATTGAACACAGTTAATGACAGGCCATATGGCAAACAATCTATGGTACTCTTTCAATAGAGAATATGAAAAGGATTGAATCTGCGCCAGCATTTCATTCTTCGTTTGACATCTAGTTTCCGAATGAAGAAAGGCAGTAGTTTCCTTAAAGCTTTAATCTCAGGTTGGCAGCTCCGTTTGGAAATCATGACCGGATGATAACTGTTCGCATGGTAAGTTTCTAAACATTTTATGGCAGCTAGACAAAATCTTTGCTTGTGAGTTGCGGCCCTTATAAAAATTAAAACCTTCTCGAAATCCTTTTGATTTTTATGTCAATCTTTGGATTACTTCTATTACACACAATCTTATTTTGTCTCTATCTCCTAAGTAATTAATTTCATTGTTTTTAAAGTTTATAAACAATCTTCTTCTTCTACTACTACTATTACATACGTACATAAAAAAATATATGGTGCATGCGTTTGTGTAATTGTAGTTCTTGTAATCAAGTGTAGGATTTATTTGATGATAAATTTAGTCGCTCCCATTAATTTTCAAGTGGAAACAGACAAAAATAAAATTAAAAGGAAAACTTATTACGAAATATCAGACCATTCATGAACCTTAAATTCTTATGCATGGCTTCGATATTAAAAAAGATTGTTTTTTTAAATGTTGAGATGTTTGCAGAGCAATAAGAATGTTAAGTTGTTAATAATGTATTCAATGCATATACATATATCAGAAAGACTAAGACTTTTCTTAATGGTCTAATTGCAAACAAAAAATTTTTATGTTCAGCTATTAATGAAGATCCGAGTTTGTACGTTTGATGCACTAAAACAAGCCATATAATTAATTCAAAGATCATCAAGATTTGGATAAAAATAAAAATAAATCAAAGTTCATATCGAATCATAAATGCAGTCTTCGACTTTTGGATTTTTGGAAGCTTTGAATTTCAGGTATGATCATTCTTCGTCTTCGAATATTTTGTTGCCCCTACCACAACTGGGTGTTATCCACACAGAAGGAATAGACTATACTAGGAGTTATTTTGATGTAGCAATAACAAGCATATTCTTATGCTAAATGATGAGGGTCAGTACTACAGTTCCATGCACATAGGGACAATTTGACCTTGAACAGTAGCCAATCACATGGAGTCAGTACACTGTTATGTCTATAGCTTCAAATGTAAGCCCTGTGGACCATTGCAGTACCTGTCTAATATTAAATTTAAAGATTTAAACAAGGAGTTCTTTCATTCTAGAAGAAAAAAAATAAAACAAAAGAAGAAAAAAAAATGGCATTGTGTTTTACGTCACAGCAATCGAAGTAGGTTATTTGCAATGCGAGCAAGGTGCCCTGTCCAAGGACTCACCATATTAGCCGACACAGGTTGATTTAATAATATTATTTGAACCCGCATCCTTGGGTAGTAATTGTCTGACAGTTTAAAAATTAACACAATACAACACTTTATCTCTATTCAATAATGATTATGTATAATACTTATTTTTCGAACCAAACGGTAATTGCCTTATATATATAACTCTCTCTGTCGCTCTCTCTGTCTCTCTCTCTCTCTCTCTCTCTCTCTCTCTCTCTCTCTCTCTCTCTCTATATATATATATATATATATATATATATATATATATATATATATATATATATATATACCAAGAACATATAGGATAAAATGCCATCACCTATCTTGTGCACACACACACACACACCACCACCACCACCACCACTCAATTTTATTAACTGTTTTAATCCATTTATGTTTTATCTTACAAAGATGAGAATACCCCATTTTAAAAACCTGATATTGATGTATATATTACCCTAAAATAGTTATAAAATGTATGAACTGGTCTAGATACACTATTATTGTATGCTTAAATAAATTTTGCCCGTTGTGACACTACAGAGAATACACAAGCCGTTGACCGGATAAATTAATTAGTATTTCCTTTGTCTCTGTGGTATAGAGGAATTTAAGCATTTTTGGAACTAAGATCAGATTATGTAAAGCGGTCCATATGACTAGAATGAGGTCATTAATAATTTCCGTCTGTCTGTCTACCCCTGCATGTATAGTACGATTTACTTCACAGAAACGTATATTGGGTCTAGCTTGTATCATTGTGACGTGACGGGCTTAAAAATAAGCTCGAAACAACCAGAAAGTTTCCTTGAGCAAATTTCTGTTACAGTTAGATGGTTAAAATTATGCATTGGAAACGCTTAAAATGCATGAGCTTAGTTTGAACATATTTTAGTTAATGCATTTGTAGTTGGAGATTACAAGAGTACAATATAAAAGGTAAAGGATTAGAACGAATGCCAATGGATTATAATGTTCTTCTCCTTTGACGATACATACAAAAATTGTAAATATATGTACATATATGACGTATGATATTGAGTTTTAATGGCAAAGAATTTAAATTGTTGAATAGTCAAAGGGAAAAGTATCTTGGTTAAACAATAGCATTTGTCTAAGGTATATAAAGTACAAAGTTGAACAACAAATGAGTTGGTGAAAGATGATGATAAAGAAAGAAGAAGCTTCCGAAGACTTCGGCCCGTGGTCCCCACCAGAGGTTCCATCCCTCAGACCTCTTGCCTACTTGTTTACGTAATCCCTAAAGGATATTTCTGGTTCCCCGCACCTCCCCCCCCCCCTTCCAGCTTTTGACTATTTCAAATATTAGTTCTCTACTTCCATCAAAAGAAAATTTTATTTTAAACATATACCTTTCTAGACAAGTTCGAATTCTTACGATGCCTCTTGTACCTTTCGAAGATAGACCTATTTAAAACTAACGGCAAGTCGTCAATATGTGTGAACTTTTGAAACTATAACACGGTGTTAACCGGTAATATTCACACATCATACACTTGATGGCAATCATCACGCATCCCTCCACACTCGCACTGATTAACACTAGTTCCTTGAAGAAAATTAGATTAACAGAAATAAGAATCAAGTAAATTGGACATAATAAGAGTTTTAGTATTTCTGTTTCGATTAATGCTAATTTAATCAACAGACCTTCTCTCAGAAACATTTGCATCGATTCCGATAATAAAATATTGTCTGCAAACGTCAGTATTCGCCTCCTCTGATGACAACGTTAACGTCCATTAAAGTTGATTTGGCTCCAAACGTCAATAACCAACTCGTTGATTTGGATCCAGTCGTCAATTACCGACCTATTTTTCAGTCACTGCAGTCGCATATGTAAGTTGTTGTCCTTCGTTTGTAGAATTATCTGGGATTATTTTTTCAACTTGATTTATGTTTTTTGCCCGTGTGGAACAGATAGAGAATCTTAACTGATTTGTTTGGGCAGTTTACCAACTTATGAATGTTCTCGTTCATGCGCAGACAACTGTAACAAGGTAACCGGGTTGGATTTCGGATTTACAACAGAACACTTTTGATGGTGATACAAAATGCAATGTTTATTGATGAATGACTTGAATGGGAAAAGGGTTATGATTAATACGTGCGTGTATAAGGTCCAAATATTGGACAAATTAACATAATTCGCACGAACCTAATAATGTAACCCAAATGTGAATACAATTAAATTAATACACAGTACAAAGACAAATGTTAATGATTCACAGTAATTTCAGAGGACGAAAAGAATGATTTGTTTTACTCAAATAGTAAAAATGATGTACTTTACTCATATAGTAAAAATGTATACTGGTCTTTTATTCAAATAATAAAATGATGAAAACAATGGGATAGATATCACACAAAATATCTTTACAATTCCAAACACTGGGTATCACAAACCCCAAAATTAGCCCACGGCTAAAAAAAATCACATGTATGGAGTAACACAAAACACTCCGTCACTGGCACACTTGGCTATCAGTCACACTGGTCAATCAAGCAGTCAGCATTACAGATAGTCCCCGACCACCATTCAATTCCTTGGTCAATCAAGCAATCAGCGCCCACCAATCGGTCAGCAACGCCCGATCACCTGCTACTCAAGCAACACACTTAATTCAGCTCTACGGCTGCTAGGGTTAGCTTTACAGCTGCTATGGTCAACTTCTATGGTCAGCTCTATAGCTGGGACCTCGTCGACTCTGATCAGCTGAAAATAAATCTAACACCGTGTATTATGATTGACACGGGCATATACGATAACACGTAATGACGTTATATACGGTAAGTTATACAAATTACATTATCGGCACAACATTACAAAGCAATAAACAAGTTCAGAAGTGAACCCACCCGTGTCCGATAATAATCCTATGGTACTAAACGTTTCCTAAAAATGCCACTTTATATTGCTAATATAAAGCTCTTATTAAGTCACAAACAAGAATAGAAAATATTTGCATTGTATTACGCAAGTCGAAGCTACATAGAAAATATACATCAGAAATTGATAAATAATTTACATACCTCTACAGCTGAAGATGTGCAAATCCTTAAGTAGACTGCTCACTGACAAGACGTTCCGTAATGTAAAGATTTAGTCTTACGGTGAGGCATTTATACACAGACGATGCAGCCCTACATCGTCCCTGCACTTGATGTATTCGGTTTTTCCCATCGAAAGCACTTCGCACGTGCGGCATAGGGTGAACCGAACTCACTGTTTCGAAATATTGTACAATACACATCAATCACCCTCGGGTATCGTTGTTACAATGAAAAACGACACCCGAGTACATGTATTTAATAAATAAAAGGGATTTATACAATTCCGTGACAACAACGTCCTTTCAAATGTTTTTGTTTTTCCACGTCGATTTGCTTTTTTACTTCTTTTTAAATGACTCTTCCCTGTTATGACCTTTGCTCGTGCTTTAAGGTTCTACAACTTCATATATACCTAATAAAGATGAAAAGGCACACAAAAATATATGCAGTTCTTGAATTCAGCATCTTTTAATTGGTAATAAATAACAGATGGACCATTGTTGCACGAAGAAAGAAGCATATTTTATGTTTCGTATAACGACGTAAGAATGAAATAAGATTACAAGGTAGAATACACTGCTACCAAGGTCTGTAAAAATGTTCCATTTTAATTCGAAACTTTAATGGAGTTTTGAGAAAGATGTTTGCATTTGTACAAGTATAATTATAAAAATATTAACTGGTATTGTTGAATCCTGGAGGATCTTTTCTTATTCACGAGATACATAGTCTATAGATATCTGTTATCAGGGATTTTAGCTTCTAACACTATTTAACAATCATATATCTATTCTGCAAAATGTGTACTTCATTTTCTAAATCTCTTTTTCAACAAATATTTTAGCTAACATGTTGATTTTTTTATATAAAAAAAGTCATCAGAGAATTTGACAAACGTTACAAAAATGTTCCTCTGGCTCCTTTTATGGGTTATTTCGAAATAAAACAGTTTATAAAAGTACCCATCTCATTGGTTTTAATTGACAATAAAAATGTAAAGGATATGCCCCAAACTATTGCATGATAAGAAAATGACAACATACACTATTCTCTGTTCAGCCAGAAGAGAGCACTGAGGTGATAAATGTTAAAGGAACGTTTGCTGAACGAAAATACTGGCAAGTAATTTTTAGATGCTTCCAGACAAACCATGAATACTATATATGATATTCTTTATGGAAAGACTGTCTGTCAAAATTACAGCAAATATTCTCAATACATATTCAAGGAAGCTACAAAGAAAGAATATATCTAAATCAATGATCCTAACAGCATTTGGATTTCTGTTCTGATTGAACAATATTTCTCATCAACATCATATGGAGCCCTCGTTCAGTAAATTTAGACCCTACTAAACAAGCTAGTTTGAAATAAGAGATAAGAATTTCATAAATGGTTGTAACAAATTACATACATACAAGTATAACAAAACTATCGATTGAGGTTATTATTGCATTTTGGGGAGTATGAGGTTTTTGAAATGACTGATCATTGGAGTTTCCGTTCGGGAAAATGACCCAATCTTTCTTCTTTGAGATAAAGAATCATCCAAGACTGTGCAATATGCTTTTGCAGACGACGTATGTGGCTTTTGGTAAAATAAAAATTCTACCTCTGGTTACGCAAAGAATGCCTTAATGCTATCATATAGTAAAGAACGGTGACGAATTAAAAACAAAGAAAAGGTTATGAAATGTCTTCGTGACATTATGAGTTTGGGAATTCCGACAATATAATATGTCATAGACTATTAGACAATGTTGGATTTTTAAAAATTGTATCTGTCGTGTGTATTACTCACTTTTAACACATGGAAGTGTACACAAAATCGTACTTTTTCGGCAACAATTACAGTAATAATCGGTTTTTTTGTTTTTTTGTTGTTTTTTTTTTATATTCGAAATTAGAATGGGCAGATAGCTTGGCTTGTTAAGACATTTAATATCTCAGTGATATTTATAGTACATATTAAACTGAAAATAGTTGCATACTTTGTGTTAAACTGAAACAAACTCCCTGAAAACAAATGCTGTCAGATATCATTAACAAGTGTTATTAAAATTTAAAACACGTGCATTGTTAAAAGCTGTTATTTTTTCAAATCGAATATAAATAAGTATTATTTAACGTGGTGGATGTTAATCGGGATTTAGAAAGTCTGGTTTGGAACTCCAAGTGAATTCCGTACATAAACGCTATATTTGTGGCATTTTGTTTGAATATGCTATATTGTTTAGAGATTAGTCTCAGAAGATCTCTCTGCCTACAGCTGTTTCACTCTAGCGCTACGCAAAATTGATCCAATGAAACTCTGCAAGTGTCGGCTACATTTTCATTGTCTGTGCTGAGTCGGCGATTGTACAAGACACATTTTTTATTTCACAAAAATGTTTCCCTGTATCGTTGCAGATATAAATGCTTCCTGGTGAAATGAAATAGTAGTGTGAAAAACTGCAGTTTCATGAATGTACGGAATAATGTTAAGCCATTGACAATACGTGACGCTTGCGTTACAAAAGAATACCCTTCATGCTATGGAGTTTGTGTGTATACAGGTAGAATTTTGTCATTATTCAGTTGGTAAATTTGTCTCAATGCCAGACGTATCATGACGTACCAATCGAATTAGTATATACTTTTGCATCAAATTTATTTCTGCACGGAGGTTTCTGTAAATGAATTTTTAATTATTTCTTTCGGGTGATTCGTATAATGCTGGAAATACAATGTTTTAATGCAGCATTACGAGGCGATGATTTTTAAGACTGATTAAAGCAATTATGTACTCCGTGAACTAAACTGACATTGGATTATTTCACGTTCCAGTCCCTTGAATTTCATACATGGGCAGCAAATCCTGATAGATGTTGGAGAATGAAGTCAATGGCTATACCTACAATAACGAAATATTACCTGTAAGCGGACATTCTGCATTAGCCAAGAGGAGTGGCAGCTTTTATTTTGTATGACCCTAGAGCACTAATACAGGGTAGCATTATATTCCAAATAGAGAGCTAAAGTAAGCTGTTACGACCTAGAATTAAAAAGCGAACTACTAAGGAGCAAATGCTTATGGACAATGAAGGTAAGTAATATATATATATATATATATATATATATATATATATATATATATATATATATATATATATATTTACTGTACATATTGTTTATAATGTATCAGTGTGGGGGACTCGGATTTTAGAACGTTATAACCGAGAAACGTTATATCCAAATCGGTGGTTTTTTTCAGATTGTGTATCTACTTGTCCATGATGATGACGTTAAACATACATGTTGTAAACAATTTATACTTGAATAATTACTGTCAGACTCGTGGGGAATGGTAATAAAATGTTCAAAAAGCAACATACATATGTATAAATATATGCAGGATAAATCAGTATGTTTTCCCATCTGAAGAATGTATCAACATACATGTATCAGCCGGTGAATCGTAAAAATTACTTTTATGTGAAAACGTCTTTGTTCAATAACTTAATGACTAGTAAATTAGTCCTTTATTTATTTGGAAGGAAAGGAATTGTAAATAGTCATCTGTTTTCTATTAATCTGAAAATACTTACTGAAGTGTTTCTGACGAAATCAGTTTGTGATTGGTCTTTCATTTTATCTCACCTCCGCCAAAGGACGGCCGATTTTTAATCAAAGACTCAAAAGCCAACATGGACCACATTTGTTCCCTTTATTACATATAACACCTAAAAAAATATCTCGCATTTGGCCTAAACTCTCCAGATTACAACAATAAGGTAATCGATTAACAACTTGTTGTGTACACATGTTAGCCTTAATCCCATTATTCAGACTCGAATCATGCACCGGTTGCAACGACTGATGGAACAGTTTCGGTACCCAGTAGACTGGTTCTGGTTGGTCTCTGTAATGAACGGTTAGAACGCGTGAAAAAAAAACTTTTTTTTTTTTTTTTTGGAGTGGGGGTGGGGGTTTTTTTTCCTTTTTTTTTTTTTTTTTTTTTTTTCGTAATTTAAAAAAACGGTATTTTTATCCTACCGCAGGTAAAATCACATGTATGTTAAAGCCAAGAGAGCACTAATTATAGCTAACCCAAACAATCTTTTCCCCATTGATAGGTCACATGCTTTGCTTTGTACACAAAGTTTACAACTTTCGATAGAAGTATGGTAAGTAGACGATTTTCATCAGGATTAGGGGCATACATGGGGATACATATTAATAATTTGCTAGTCTTTCAACAACTTGTAAATAAAATGCCGCATTTCATCAGCGCGATTGAAGTTTTCTCAGGCAAATTAGTTTCTTTTTTCGAAAAGCCCGATGGGCACTTCACTTAGATTACAGGAGGGGCACGATCTGAAATTACAGGAGCCTGGCCGTCGGGCTATCGGATTTTTAAAGCACTGACTGCCGTTGTTTATCTGGCTTTGGCGCGTCAGGTGAAAAAAAAAGTTATAATTGAGCTATATTTCTCAGGTAGAGGACACAAATCAAACGTTATAACCAATTAAACGTTGTAACAAAGGAACAATATAACAAAGGCTTTGGAATACATATTAGCTAGTATTTTGGCCCGGAATTTAAACTCTGACGTTATTACAAAGGAAACTTTGTATCCAAGAACGTAATAAACAATCATTACTGTACACACACACACACACACACACACACACACACACACATATATATATATATATATATATATATATATATATATATATATATATATATAAACTTACCAATATACACAAGCAGATTGGAAGTTATTATTGAAAGCAGAGCGGAATATGCTATACCTGGATCCTACAGGAGGATGGGATAACAGGGATGTCCTGTACGATAGTATTCTTTCTCCGTGCAAAATTCGCTTCATATTATCAGGTCCATAATAACTTCAATATAACTTCTATATATTATAATTTCTATCAGAGAATTCCGGAGTGACTCTATTTAGAGGAGAATTCATTCCTGGATTGCTTAGCGAGGGTGTCTGCTACAATTGAACGCCCAAGTTGCACCTTTTCTGGGGAGCATGCGCGCTTAGTCGAGGTGGTATGGGGGTCGATACGAGCAGGCAAGGCGATTGGTGCTGTAATGCGGACCTAGGTTCTATTCCTATTGGAGAACAATTTGTGGAATTTTTAAAATCTCTAACGATATTTAGTCAACGAAACAATATTGTCTTCATAAAATGGATATTTTAGAAAGGGATTTCGTTAAATATTTAAAGTGTATTTAGCCACTCAAAGCTACTAATCTTTGTACAATTGAACCTTTCAAATTTATTTCTCAAATTTAACATATGCCACGTGGGAGGTCGACGACTTATCTATGGTACTTTAAAGGTAGCCATTAGCTCTGGCATAGGCCTTTAAACTCTTAGTCTAATCCATAACCGTTTAGATGCTAAGACGTAACTAAGATCATAAATTCTATATTTCCAAAATTAACATGATTAATCTACTGTTATTTCTTTTTCCGTCAGGCGTTACACCACGTAATCGACTTATCGCCGCAATACTAAGTTTCTTGTCTGTTCATTTTACTTGCTTTTACACCAATAATGAACGGCTGATTGGTCTCGCTCATGATCTTTCTGAAATGAATGTCACCTCAGTGATCTTATTAAGATGATTTTGTTGCTAGATACTGCTTTTGAAGTATGATTTTCCCTCTCTTTCTTTACAACTCCAATCATGTTGTAATTGACTTTCTTTAAAATGTGTCGAAATATGCAAAACACAGTTTTTTTATGTGGTGGCACCTTGATTCGACATAACTACATCACTTATTAGACCTTTCACAATCGGTCAGGGTGCTCTCTAGATGGACGACAAAAGATTTGGGAGACGTAAATGGCAGTAGGGAATAAATATGCTTATTATCATTTACTTCGAATTAAAACGTTTTAGCATGATTTGCATCCATTATAGAATTTACTGACTTAATTGGTTTATATCAAAGAAAGAACATATCTCTCCGTTCAACAAAAAATCTATAGTATTATGTCATCCAGGTAATGATCCAAATTACCAGCCACGTGACCGTAATACGCAATGCGTGCAAGGGATAAGTGCGTGTCGACGGAGAAGAAAAAATAATTATAAGTCACAGTCTACAAGTTTTGACTAGTGCAAAAATGCAGCCATTTTGACGCAACTCTTGTATATATTCTTGTTAGATCGAAAGTGAAGCACAACTGTTATATAAGGAAGGATATGCAATAATTCTTTTGGTTTGGAGGATTTAATCTCCTTTTGATTTTTTGGAAAACCAAGATCAATCTTGATCCTATCTTGTACGATTTCTCAAATGTCAATTATAGTTGCCGCCAACAAGACAAAAGTTGCGTCGCAAATGAGACTCGTAGATATTAATTTCAGTGTTCTAATTGTCAAATGTCTTGCAATTTATTTTGCGCTGCTGAAATTGCGGTAATAAAGATGTCCTCCTTTATTTTCAATAGTTCAGAAGTAAGGTACCACTCATAGAAATTGCCTATCATTTATATCAATGATTTTGTATCTATACCCGTGTCTCTAAAAGATCTCAAGAAAGAAAGAAAATAATTGATACAATGCTGTTCAAACGAATTGCGGATCGTGTCTAATTCCAATAATCTCATATACAAAAATTAGCTAGACATATACAGATGTTTGAATATTTTATTGTGTGGATGAGTTTCTGCAAGTATTGGTTTTAATCTATCTGCTGTACCAATGACCTTCAATAAAATATGAACTATTCCTTTGTGGCATTCTGTGCCTTTTTTTTAGATGTTTTATATTTTATTTATTGTGACCTACTGCTTTCAATTTATAAAAAGCAGTGCCATCTTTCTTATAGTTCACGTTCTCTTAGCTTCTTTCATAAAGGGGCATACACGTTTTAATAATGCCATCATCGCTTATTTTAAAGCACACGTTCAGTGAATTCGTCGAATCCTGCCTCGTTGAACCTTTCTCAGTGATACTTTAGTGTTAGTCTGTCCTAATTGCGACAATTATTTTAAATATAGCATGCTACCTTGGCAACTAAATTAATCTATACTTTTTTTTTACATTACTGTGATAACCTTTACGCTGGAGGAACCGTAACCAAATCAAGACATTGAAATAGATAAAATGCCCATTTTGAAAATAATTTGACTTGTTAAGTTTTATCGGACGTCATTGTGTATCGATGTTGGAACAATAAATGTCTGTTTAAATACGTCACTCTCATACGCATCGGTTTGTAATCAGAGACAGATCCTAATTTTATGAGATGTATAGAAATATTAATTTCTAGATAATAACCAGTTAAATACAGTTATAACCGGATTGATCCACAATCGATTTGTAAGAAAATAGGACAAAAATATTAAATGCTGAGGAGTATAAAAGGTATCATAGAATTTATCTTTACCAAGCAGTGTAATTAGTAGCATAGATAGATATTTACCAAGCAGTATAAAAAGTAGCATAGAATCAATATTTACCAAGCAGCATAAAAAGTAGCATAGATAGATATTTACCAAGCAGTATAAAAAGTGGCATAGAATCGATATTTACCAAGCAATATAAAAAGTGGCATAGAATCGATATTTACCAAGCAGTATAAAAAGTAGCATAGAATCGATATTTACCAAGCAATATAAAAAGTGGCATAGAATCGATATTTACCAAGCAGTATAAAAAGTAGCATAGAATCGATATTTACCAAGCAATATAAAAAGTAGCATAGAATCGATATTTACCAAGCAGTATAAAAAGTGGCATAGAATCGATATTTACCAAGCAATATAAAAAGTGGCATAGAATCGATATTTACCAAGCAATATAAAAAGTAGCATAGAGTCGATATTTACCAAGCAATATAAAAAGTAGCATAGAGTCGATATTTACCAAGCAATATAAAAAGTAGCATAGAATCGATATTTACCAAGCAGTATAAAAAGTGGCATAGAATCGACTTTTACCAAGCAATATAAAAAGTGGCATAGAATCGATATTTACCAAGCAATATAAAAAGTGGCATAGAATCGATATTTACCAAGCAATATAAAAAGTGGCATAGAATCGATATTTACCAAGCAATATAAAAAGTGGCATAGAATCGATATTTACCAAGCAATATAAAAAGTGGCATAGAATCGATATTTACCAAGCAATATAAAAAGTAGCATAGAATCGATATTTACCAAGCAGTATAAAAAGTAGCATAGAATCGATATTTACCATAAAAAGTAGCATGTAATCGATATTCACTAAGAAGTACAAAAAGTAGCATAGAGTCGATATTTACCAAGCAGTATAAAAAGTAGCATAGAGTCGATATTTACCAAGCAGTATAAAAAGTAGCATAGAGTCGATATTTACCAAGCAATATAAAAAGTAGCATAGAGTCGATATTTACCAAGCAATATAAAAAGTAGCATAGAGTCGATATTTAACAAGCAATATAAAAAGTAGCATAGAATCGATATTTACCAAGCAGTATAAAAAGTGGCATAGAATCGACTTTTACCAAGCAGTATAAAAAGTAGCATAGAATCGATATTTACCAAGCAGTATAAAAAGTAGCATAGAATCGATATTTACCATAAAAAGTAGCATGTAATCGATATTCACTAAGAAGTACAAAAAGTAGCATAGAATTGATATCTACCAAGAAGTATAAAAAGTTGCACACAATCTATATTTACCAAGGAGTATAAAAAGTAGCACAGAATCGACATTTACCAAGAAGTATAAAAAGTAGCATAGAAACGATATTTACCAAGGAGTATAAAAAGTAGCACAGAATCGACATTTACCAAGAAGTACAAAAAGTAGCATAGAATTGATATCTACCAAGAAGTATAAAAAGTTGCACACAATCTATATTTACCAAGGAGTATAAAAAGTAGCACAGAATCGACATTTACCAAGAAGTATAAAAAGTAGCATAGAAACGATATTTACCAAGAAGTATAAAAAGTAGCATAGAATAGATATTTAAAATTAAAAGGAGCATAGAATCGATATTTACCAAGCATTATAAAAAGTAGCATAGAATTGATATTTAACATAAAAAGTAGCATAGCGTCGATATTTACCGAAAAAAAGTATCATAGAAACGGTAACTACCAAGGAATATAAAAAATAACATAGAATAGACATTTACCAAGAAATATAAAAAGTAGCATAGAATCGATATTTACCAAGAAGTATACAAAGTAGCATAGAATCGATATTGACCATACAAAGTAGCACAGAAACGGTAATTACCAAAGAGTAAAAAAAGTAGCATAGAATCGATATTTACCAAGAAGTTTAACAAGTAGCATATAATCGATATTTACCATAAAAAGTAGCACAGAATCGATATTTAGCATAACAAGTAGCATATAATAGATATTTACCAAGGAGTATAAAAAGTATCATAGAATCGACTTTTACCAAGGAGTATAAAAGTAGCATAGAATCGATATTTACCATAAAAAGTAGCATACAATTGATATTTAGCATAACAAGTAGCATAGAATAGATATTTACCATAAAAGTAGCATTGATTCGATATTTACCAAGAAGTATAAAATGTAACATAGAATCGATATTTTCCAAGGAAAAAAAAAAGTAAAATAGAATCGATATTTACCAAGGAGTATACAAAGTAGCATATAATCGATATTTACCATAAAAAATAGCATCGAAACGGTAATTACCAAGGAGTATAAAAAGTAGAATAGAATCGATATTTACCAAGAAGTAAAACAAGTAGCACAGAATCGATATTTAACATAAAAAGTAGCATAGAATCGATATTTAGCATAACAAGTAGCATATAATAGATATTTACCAAGGAGTATAAAAAGTATAATATAATCGACTTTTACCAAGGAGTATAAAAAGTAGCATAGAATCGATATTTAGCATAACAAGTAGCATAGAATAAATATTTACCATGCAGTATAACAAGTAGCATAGAATCGATATTTACCATACAAGTAGCATGGAATCGATATTTACCAAGAACTATAAAGTGTAGCATAGAATCGATATTTTCCAAGGAGAATAAAAAGTAAAATAGAATCGATATTTACCAAGGAGTATACAAAGTAGCATAGAATTGATATTTACCAAGAAGTATAAAAAGTAGCATACAATCGATATTTACCAAGAAGTATAAAAAGTAGCATAGATTCGATATTTACCATAAAAATAGCATAGATTAGATATGTACCTTAAAAAGTAGCATAGATTCGATATTTACCAAGAAGTATCAAAAGTATAAACAGTAGCATAGAATCTATATTTACTAAGGAGTATAAAAAGTAGCATAGAATTAATCTTTACCAAGGAGTATAAAAAATAGCATAGATTCGATATTTACCATAAAAAGTAGCATAGATTCGATATTTACCATAAAAATAGCATAGATTAGATATGTACCATAAAAAGTAGCATAGATTCGATATTTACCAAGGAGTATAAAAAGTAGCATGGAATTTATATTTACCATAAAATGTAGCATGGAATCGATATTTACCATAGAAAGTAGCATAAATTCGATATATACCAAGAAGTATCAAAAGTATAAACAGTAACATAGAATCTATATTTACCAAGGAGTATAAAAAGTAGCATGTAATTGATATTTACCATAAAAAGCAGCATAGAATCGCTATTTACGAAGGAATATAAAAAGTAGCATAGAATCGATATATACCAAGGAGTATAGAAAGTAACATAGAATTCATATTTACCTTAAAAAGTAGCATATAATCGATATTTACCATAAAAAGTAGCATAGAATAGATATTTACCAAGGAGTATAAAAAGTAGCATAGAATCGATATTTACCATAAAAAGTAGCATAGATTCGATATATACCAAGAAGTATCAAAAGTATAAACAGTAACATAGAATCTATATTTACTAACGAGTTTAAAAAGTAGCATAGAATCGATTTTTACCAAGGAGTATAAAACGTAGCATGTAATTGATATTTATCATAAAAAGTAGCATAGAATCGTCATTTACAAAGGAATATAAAAAGTAGCATAGAATTGATATATACCAAGGAGTATAGAAAGTAGGATAGAATTGATATTTACCTTAAAATGTAGCATATAATCGATATTTACCATAAAAGTAGCATATAATCGATATTTACCAAGGAGTATAAAAAGTAGTATAGAATCGATATTTACCATAAAAGTAGCATAGAATCTATATTTAGCATAACAAGTAGCATATAATAGATATTTACCAAGGAGTATAAAAAAGTAGCATAGAATCGATATTTACGAAGGAGTATAAAATGTAACATTGAATCGATATTTACCAAGGAGTATAAAAAGTAACATAGAATTGATATTTGCCCAACAAAAATGTGCAATAAAAATAATTATAAAGAAAACCAGAGAAAGAAATAGTAGAACAAAAGAGGGCAAAAGAGATCAAAGATGTACTAAAATGAAATAATGGAAAACATTACTTTGAAAGCAATTTTGTTTCAAAAAGTTTAATGGTTGCGTTTGATTTATCCAAATATGTATTATAAAGAAAATGTTGTTACAAATATATAATTTTACTTTTAGCTAGATTCTATGTATTTTAAAATACATTGAAACAGTTTTATTTTTCGAACAGAATATATGTTTGTTATTATTATTTTTAAATTTATATTCATATTTATTTTTAACTAGCGTAGTATTTGGAAAACAGAATAGATAGGTTGCACTAGGCAAAATAAATCAGCTACACAAATTTGGATAAGACACCAGATGTTTCGTTTCGCATCATATCATCCTACATATTTAAAACTGTCAAAAAACCTAATTCTTTCATAGTTAAAATGAATAATGAAATTCAGTGCATTAAAAATTCTGGACAAAATATAATTTGGCCACAAATCGTGCACAATTAAATAGTCTATTGTGATATCGGACATAGCGATGGGTACAAGAAATGTAAGTATCTCCTCTAAAGGGAATTTAGACGGTGGCCCTATTTTATAGCTTACCGATTTATGCAACAACAATGCTATTACTAACCGTTGAAAATATGACCATCGATGTGTGTGGCAAATAACATTTGTCTACGTTCTTTGTCTCAATTATTTCTTTCGCAAACTAAAGTAGTTGCTAGATTCTACAGTTGGTTTTGCTTCCCCACAGACTTTACCGTTTGTACTGCAAGGTCTCCGACATTGTAGGTTTTTGACGTTGAACTGTCTTGCATATTGTCTTTGTTTTGTACAGTTGGTTTTAGCGATGTTGTTCCCTCGGGTCACGAATCCAGTTTGTAAATTATATAGCCGATACCAACAAGCAACATACTATTTGTTATAGATAGTTTTCTGATCAATACATCACCTGTGTTAGCTCCTCTGTTTGCTCTGTCTTTAATTCTTCTTCGAAAATGTTGTCTCTTGGCAACTCACTTCCGGTGAGGCTACGCAATTTCTCTTACATTTGTTCGAGGTCCTTGTCTATTTGTTCCATCTCTATATATGTGTTTGTTTGTCAAAATAAAGCATCTATTCAAACTTGATTATATGTATTCTAGTTTTTGAAGCAAGCTATTTGTTTTTTGTTTTTTGCTCTGCTATCGTGTGCCAGAAAACTGTATGCTTCATCCGATGTTATTTTTATGTACGTTTTATGTACGTTTTATGTACGTTAGCCAGGTTTTCCTCCACAATGTTTGTCAGTTCGACAAGCTTATTACCACTGGTCAATTCACGCTCTTTCTGTCTTTCCTATCCTTTTGTTGATATGATGTGCCGTATGCTAGGTTTTACTCTGGGACAACGCTGATGTACCTGCAGTTTTGAGCTTGTTAATCACGTTCATCTTCGAATATTAATGCAAAAAAAAAGGTAGAGTACGAATATGATATATCAGAAAACATGTATGAAATTGGTGTAAACTAAGATATTAAAATAAGCGCTGCTGAATACCAAAGGTCAATCCCAGACAGATGAATTAAAAAGCACTAAAAACAATACAAAGACAGACATGTGAAAATGCTAAAAAAAAATCAGATATTTAAAGCTACGAGGTAGTTCATTATATTATGTAGGAATAAAAATATGCATCGACTAACAGGGAATAAACTAACATCCGAAGTAAAATATGTATGTGATAAATGCTTTAAATTATTTTAGAACAATTTAAATATTTAATACCCACGTTAGACTTTGTAATAGCGAAGGAAATACTATTGACGTTTTAAAAAATGAACAAAATGAAAGTAGATATGATGAGAATCATAAATGCTAAAAAATTTGTCCTGCATTTGTGGAATATTTAGCCTTTTTTTATCGAAAATTTTGCCTATTTTTTGGTCGAATATTTTGCCTTTTTCTGTTTTAATTGGGGCTAATAAAGGGAATCCTGTTTGGATTTATTGCCAACAGTTTTGACATTAGGTATGATTCTTTTAAATTTACTATTGTCTTTATGTTTAGGTCTATATCTTTACCTATATTCTTGACTCTAGTAAGATGTCAATAAAGAACCATTTACTTATATCAGGTTTATTGTTGATCATGATATGTATGAATCATGTCTGATACGAATTATTGATGTAACCAAATTCATACTGTATACAGCTATTCAAATATGAAACTTGTATTATTCCGAAGAGGATTGGAAATTTGAGTGCAATAATGCACGTGTGTTTTCGATTTGTCCCTAAAACTGTCTATTTTCCTTTCATAATCGTCGTTGTTTTTAATGTTGTAACAATAGCGTCTATATGGAGTAATCGCTAAATTTGCCAGATGTATTAAAGTAAAATCGGGATCATCTTTAGGAATAATCCGCTGGTCAAAATTTATCTTTCTTTATCACTCATGACAATTATTGTGTTAGTATTGACTCTGTCGACCTTTCCAAATGGTTTACAAAAATGTTAACGCTTAATTAAATTACATTGAAATCATTGATATGCTTGATATATTGCATTGAAGTAACCTTCTTTCCTCAACTTTCGCTCTCCACTTAAATGCTCCAACACAACTCCCTTTCGATCGATTACCATTCTCTTGGCTTTTTCAATTGTCTGCTTTAAACAAAGAGTGCATTATTAATCGATACGGATAATTCTTACGTATAACACAAATTCTGAGACGCTACCTAATTTTACTTCGCTGATACTCATCGATGATGTATTAAGTCCTCTTCTTTTTGTTATTGATTAAAATTTATCAAGGTAGATTATTGCCTAAGAGGACAGCAAATGTGTGTTGGAACATGATGTTTTAGAGACATCAGCAATGCACCATTTCTGCCAGCAAGTCTCGATATATAGTTACCTTCGAGGTCATTTAGCAGACGTTTTTAAACAGGGTACTTATATGTATAGAAAGCCCCTGTCTTTTGGCGTCGTCTTTCATCATTAACGGGGACGGCAAAATGCATAATTACTCAACCGGCCGCCGGGTTCGTCAAATACACCACAAACATTATTAAGCGTAATTTTAAAGAATAAATTAATTGATTGCTTTATTAATGAGTTATTCATATACCTATAGCTTCTATATAAAATAAAAAATGACTTTTGTATTTTCCTTAAGGTAGCAGGTACAGACATCAATACCTAATGTCCATATTCCTCCCTCGTGTTTTACAGTGGCGTCACGAATACGTTATTTCAAGTTGTATGCACAAGAGAATGATTGCAGTGCGGAAACACGTTTGTACTAGCCGGGTTTTAGATTAAGTTATGGCCTACAATGTGACCATATTCTACTAACTCTGTTTTTATTTATTGTTAGAAATTTTCATTGAGAGAAATTTTGCGGGAAGTCGGTCACCTCATGGTCCAATTACCTATTCATTTAAGTAATACCTGAGACGTAATTGTCACCACTTTATATGTGATACATGTCTGATTTTGCTCAGTATAAGTTCTTTGCGGGTTTAAATATTTTCACGTGTTGGGGAAAGGGCAGTTTGTGTGACTCTAAAATGGGTCATTATAAAAGGATCAGCTTTGCCAGGCCAATCTTTTTACTGATTCGGTTTCTCCATTCTCTGGCGAAATTGAAAATATATAGCTGTCGAAGCCTATGGAGTTTTATTTTGATAATGGGCGATTTCAAAGGTGAAAGAGTCCATCCTCTACCCCTACCCTTTCTGAAAACTGTTTAGTGCTAACCTAAATGTGGACGTGGGTATATGTTGTAGCACGAATTTGATTATTTGAATGTATACAAACTAATAAAATGTAAGAATATACTTTAATAGATCATGAATGAAAGTTCTAAATACTTTATTACAAGAAAGTGCCAAGCTATGAGGTGCAGAAAAGACTTTAGAAGTTCAAAACAATAAAAACAGAGAGTTATCGAAGAATACACGGAATCACAGAATGGTGGATTACCAATTTTTTCATATGCCTCCATGTAAGAGATAAGTCTGTCTTCAGTCATCAACACTGATATATTCAAGACGGAATGTAGAATATGGTCCGTAAACCATCCACAAAAAGGAAAAAAAGTGATGTTTTGGTAAGCATACGTGTTCTTGCGCCTTGGAGATATTTTACCAGATCAAATTAAAGAACAATTTTATTGGTGTTTACTAGCCGGTATAGATTGTAAAATGAAGACTTAGGTATAGAATCAAACAGTTTCTGGGCGGCTTTCGCCTGCTGGCTTATTGTGGGTCATTTATGTGGACAGATATTCAAAGAAAAGTCTAACATTGATGTATCTGTTGTATATGTCAAAACGGAATGATTCGTTCGCATCGGACCAGTAAGTTGATTTTCTTCTTCTCGATTTTAATATCCATTTTAAGTGAAAGAACCAGGACTTTTAGATGATGGCATTAAAGCCGCCTACAGATGCAATAATATTTTAAACGTGATCGTTGCTTAGGCGAGTCAAGGTGCACTGAACTTCAAAATTCCATTTTTTCTGTTTTGTCCTTCTCGATTGAAAGTTATGAGGACTATAGTCTATATTCCAACTCGAGAAATTTAAGTCTTCTTCATTTTCGCTTGCTAGTTTTAATCGAGTGTTTGATTTGTAAAAAGTCTACTAGAAGTTTCTTTTAAGAAAATGAAAACAACATGAAAAATTCTTGCCCTTATTACTTTTGGTAACTTTAGCTTCATCTGTCGCAAATACAAGCTTCAGATGGAAACTATAAATAATAATAATAATAATAATAATAATATTATTATATTATTATTATTATTATTATTATTATTATTATTTATAGTTTCCATCATCATCATAATAATAATAATAATAATAATAATAATAATAATAATAATAATAATATTATTATTATTATTATTATTATCATTATTATTATTATTATTATATCCATTCCCGAATACAACAATTAAATCAACCAAATTGGTTCTTTATTTCGTTTAGCATTTGTACCTGTGCATTATTGAGCGATAGTCAATAGTGCAGTTCCTGCCGGTCTGTCATGGATTCTCCGGTTTGTGTTCTGAGGCCATTCTCATACATTGGTTCTTCCTGGCGCTCATCGACCGAAAAAAAATATAAGATATCTTCTGTTTCAAGTTCCTTGAAGACAACATCCATTGAGGTTGATTTCGCTTTAAAAGACAATTAACTCAGTACGTCGCATAAGTAAATAGTTTTCCGTCTAATTTTAGCATTTTTTGCTCTGTGAATATATATGTACAAGGCTGCATTGGTTCTCTGGACAGTATAGAACACGAATATTGTCCTTCTTTGCCATTTTACTGACTTAAAACATTTTCTCTTTGTTCCATAGCCAACGCTTGCTTGTTGCTGTTGTTTTCATTGTGTCGTCGTTGCTGTGGTTGTTGCTGCTGTTGTATATTTTAAAGAAATCTGTTGCTATGCCTTTTCTCTTTGCTGTATCTGCAACACTTTCGAGGACATTTTCTTGTCTTCCTTATTGGTGTGGTCTTCGTTATACATCTTATTGTTGCTGTTGTTGTGTTTTAAAGGACTCTTATCAGTTATTCCTTACTCTAATTGACACTGAATATGCTCATAGAGTAAAAACGACTTGAAAAAGCACACACGTAGAGATCTTAAAATCAACATCTATGAAACTTCTAAAAAAAAATGCATTATAAAAGTGTTTCATATTAAAAGGATTATTTAATTCTATTTCGTTGATGAATTATGATTGAAATGTGAATTATGACGGATGTGCGAGTGTGCGAACGGCCATTTCATCTGTGCAATTCTTGAATTTAAATGTCTGTGATAGATAACATAACCAGGAACATTTAAAAAAAAAAAAATATCCTTTCTTATAATGAAAGAGATTGACGGCTGCGGCTGCCAGAGAAAATCTCTCCGCAATATATTTTACATTACAGCAATTCTTGTCTGAAAATCTTTCGATACTTAGAGAATTGTTATTATTATTATTATTATTATTATTATTATTATTATTATTATTATTATTATTATTATTATATGTCTTATTCATAAGGTCATTATATTCTCTGACGTCTTTTTTTTTCGCCTTTTATGTCTCTGTCATGTTTTACCATTTGTAGTCTCCCTTTTTCCGCACCTAACGGCAGCACATTTAGGGATAAAAAAACAAGAAGAATATGATAGATCTGGAGTAAACTTTAATTTTTATATTAAAATTTTGAGCAAAAATATAACAAGCAGGAGTTGTACGGGTTTCATTTAGGCCACTACATATGTTAGTAAGGTTGAAAAGCAAGTTTGCGCCAGGCAAAGTAGAGGTGCCCTTTACAATCGTCAATTCCATTCTGCAAATCCTGCACGCGTCTTGATCTTACTTTTTGAAGCAACCATTTCAAGTACAAAAATATGTTTAAAAAAATGAAACGTTTATACACCAAGTCCATAATATATTTAAAAGAAATGACTTTATGCTGGGATCTCTCTTCCAGAGAGAGAGAGAGAGAGAGAGAGAGAGAGAGAGAGAGAGAGAGAGAGAGAGAGAGAGAGAGAGAGAGAGAGAGAGAGAGAAAGAGAGAGAGAGAGAGAGCGATTGGCGATTTATTTGTGAATAGAACCAACTGCAGACACCTGTTTTACATTGGTTGCATGCTAGAATCAGATTTCTTAACTTTAGATTTTAGCTATGTCAGGGTATGATTAAATTGGATGCACTGAAGGCGTTGGACGATCAATCACGCAAAGCAATATAGCGTTGGGACTCACATTTTTCACTCATCTCTTTATCGCATTCAGAAACCAAATCATCATTGGGAATACCGTGCTTCGGTTCATTTCACTGTGAAGCGATTAAGTAGCACGTCAACTACATTGACATAGGATTATTTGTTTTTCAATCCCGCTGATTGTCACATACATACAGAAAATCCTTAAAGTTGCTGGAAAATGAAGCCATCAGCCTAACCGGGAATAATGGAATATTATATCTAAGGACACAATCTGCATTCGCTCACAGTACTGTTAGAGTTAACCTTGTCTTGAATTATTCCAGAGCAGTAATGTTGGATAACATTTGTTTTCAAGTACAGAGTACGGAAAAGCTGTTAGACCTAGAATTGAATACCAGACTACTAAGGAGATAATAATCCCGAACAAGGAAGGCAAGCTATTTAAATCTATATATTGTGAAACACTTTATTTTCGTGAGTTTCAAATTTCGTGGTTTAGATAAAAAAAAAAAAGTGCATATTCGTTGGATACCTAATTTCGTGGATCTATCATTTAAAAAAAAAAAAAAAAAAAAAGATGCATACGTCTCTGTAAAAGTTTATACCGATATTCATTTCCACGCATTTTGCGAGCAGACAGGTTTAATCCTTACTGCAGTTAGTAAGTTGATTCGTTACGATATTTAATTGCTAACATCTGGAGTAAATGCGGAGATCTTTAAAAAAAATGCCTACTTCTTTTTCCAAACATGTCTGAGCTAACACATTTAATACCATTATTGTAATCTTAACTAATTAGGTTCGCACGTGTTCTTAAAGATCGATATAAAAGTATAAAGTTCTCAACAATTAGGGATTAGGTGCTTGAACAATGCCAATGACTGTAAACCTCTATTCGAAACAATCGTGAAAAATCGCCCCGTGGGAACCCCTTGTTGCTGGTCACATTGATCTTGTGGTTCAAATTTGGATCCATCAAGTTCTGATGAATGACGGTGTTATTAATGCGCGTATTGTGATGGCTGTTGCTGAAAGAATTGTTGCAAAATACGCTAAACATAAACTGCAAACATACGGCCAGTGGACATGTGCATTAAAATCAGGTCTCAGTTGACCTGAAAACTTCTACCCGTAAGCCAATTCATGCAAAGCGGATTATCTGCACACATGACAAAGTAGCACTTGCGATAGACCTGATTGAAATGGGCTTTGAGAAAGCGGTATTAATCTGCCGATTGCTTATTTAGCAGTTAGTTGATATGGGTGGAAAAATTTATTTATAAATGGGAATAATATGTGCTTTGCGCAATAATGAAAGATACAGACAGTGAGTATATCTGCATGTATTACTACACATCAGGTAGTCATTACAACATGAGACGAGTTTTCATGCTCTTGAAATTTTGTATTCGAATTAAATTCTAATCAATTAGTTCCAGTGTTCCTCGCCATTCATGTACTCATCCTAATGTATATTTCGCATGCTCACAACTATATATAGTCGTGGTATTAAAACAAATAAAGAAAAAGGTGATGCCTTTCAATTGCATATGCCGGAGGAGGAGGGATGATTGTCGGCTTGGTTAATATTTCGTTGTGACTTTAAATTCGTGGTCTAGCTCACCCACGAAAACCACGAAAATTCGAGCCCAACGAATTTAAAGTGTTTTACAGTATGGTATTCTTATCAACTTCATAACAATGACACCCCCCACCCCCATCTATTTTAACAACGAACAAGACTTTCTCAGGAAGCATGGTAAAAATGGTGTTCTTGGTAGCATTGTCTTAGTACATTCATATTCAAAGGATCAGTTTGTCTCAATATAATGTTAGCGTGAAGTACATAAGGTGTGTCATGTTACCTCTAATTTTTATTCTTAGTAAAACTGGAACATTCGGATTCACTTCTTACCTGAAAAAGCGTACCCTGAGAAAAACGATATTGCACGTAGTTTGTTTAACGAATAAAGGTTTGTATTTTGAAGGTAATGGTCAGCTCTAACGTTAGGGTCAGTGGCAGAATATGTTCGGCTATGCAGTTATCATATTTTTGGGACATATTCCTACTCATGTAAGACTTTGAGTTATTATTGCAGGCTATTCTTAACAGCACGACAAAGTCTTATATATATATATATATATATATATATATATATATATATATATATATATATATATATATATATATATATATCTATGTAACACTGGTCTACAGCCAAAATGTTTCCGCAATAAATGTTGTCAAACTTTACTAATTCTGGGTCACTGAGAACGAAAATGATGCTTAAACTTGTTGATTGGCTCTAGTTTTAAAGATATTATGCTGGGTCAGTATATGCGACCCTTGACTTGGGAATGGCGGAGGATAAGTGAGTTATAAAGGGAAGGGATCTCAGTTTAAACCAGAAATGACTAAAATACAGCTTTGACTGGATCTATGAATAAATCTATGACTGGGTTTGGACAGTACTTGCCTTTTAGGCAAAACAATGAATGATGCAATCTGAAGCTTGTATTGCGTCATACATGATATGAATTGCATCATGTTATTCCTAGAAGTCATGGATGATGCAATCATAACTAAGCTTATATCACTCTGCTGAAGAAATTGCCCTATATCAGCTCTACAACTCATACAGTGTCGTGCTCTCTTATTTGTCAGTGTTTGATTTTGCAAAGGGACACATTTCTGCTTAGCTAAAGTGAGCAGAGATGCCTCGTACTCGTGTGAACAATGTAGATAACTTCTGCTATGTTTGTGGTGAAGTGACTTTTGCATCACAAAAGCGCAGTATAACCACTATGGTTAAGAAAGTCTATCACCTTTATTTTGGCTGCAAAATTGGAGATCAGGACAAGATCTGGGCCCCACACATATGCTGCAACACTTGTTGCAACAAATCTTCGCCAGTGGTTGAACAGGAAAAGGAAATCTATGCCTTTTGCAGTGCCAATGATTTGGAAAGAGCCAAAAGACCATATCAGCAATTGTTACTTCTGCATGGTGCCTCCAGTTGAGAAAGGTGTGTCAAAGAAGAACAAGTGGACTGTGCATTATCCAAACATTCCGTCAGCTATACGCCCAGTACCCCAAGGAGAAGGACTGCCTGTTCCTGATGCACCAGAGACATTCTCACTTAAGTCAGACGAGGAAGAGGATGAAACTTCAAGTCCTGAACCATCAATATCATATGACCCATATTTTCTCCCATCCTCCTCCTCTGAACCACACCTCATAACACAAGGTGAACTGAATGACCTTGTCAGGGATTTGGAACTACCCAAGAGTAAGGCAGAACTGTTGGGCTCCAGACTACAGCGGTGGAATCTCCTGGCAGGTGATGTTAGGGTTTCCATTTTCCGTGACCGTCAATAGGATCTCAACCCATTCTTCTTCATGGAAGGTGATCTTGTAGCCTGCAACAACATCGATGGTGTGATGGCAGCACTCAACATAGTTCATCATCTAGATGAGTGGAAACTGTTCATTGATTCATCAGAGAGGAGTCTTAAAACTGTTTTGCTTCATAATGGCAGTGTTTTGCTATCAATTCCAATTGGTCATGCAGTCCATATGAAGGAAAGCTATGAAAACATAAAACAACTTTTGAGGTGCATAAACTATGACCAACATCAGTAGCAGCTTTGTGGCGATTTCAGGGTTCTTGCTCTCTTGCTTGGTCTGCAGACTGGATACACAAAGTACTGCTGTTTTCTCTGCAAATGGGATTGTCGTGCGAGAGATTCCCACTACATCAAGAGAGATTGGCCACTCTGAGAGTCATTGGAGCTTGGGATGAAAAGTGTTCAGCATCCACCACTTGTTGAATCAAGAAAGATTGTGTTACCACCCTTGCACATCAAGCTGGGTCTGATGAAGAACTTTGTCAAGGCCATGGACAAAACACAAGCAGCTTTCAAGTTCCTTCGTGGAAAATTTCCAAGCTTAAGTGAAGCTAAGATAAAGGAAGGTGTCTTTGTTGGCCCTCAGATCCGTGAACTTCTTCGAGATGATGCATTTCACCATGCACTGCGTGGGCAATGGAAAGACCGCATGGAAAGCCTTCCAGTTAGTGGCAACAAATTTTCTCTGAAACAACAAGGCAGATAACTACAGGGAGTTGGTGGAAAACCTCCTCAAGGCATACAAAAGCCTTGGTTGCAACATGTCACTAAAGATACATTTTTTGCACTCACATCTAGATTTTTTTCACCGAACTGCGCAGCAGTGAGCGACGAGCACAGCGAGCGATTTCATCAGGACATTGCAACAATGCAGAAACACTATCAGGGCAAATGGAGCCCATCAATGCTTGCAGACTACTGCTGGACAGTGACAAGAGATGCTCCATTTAATGAATACAAGAGACAAGCCAAGAAGCGCCGAGTAGACACTGAATAAGGACTAAACTATGTACTTATATATATATATATATATATATATATATATATATATATATATATATATATATATATATATATATATAATATTTTTTTTACTTTTGTTTCAATATATTTTTTATTTATATAACCCTTTTGTTGTTTTTTAAAGTGTTACATAAACAGGACAGGTGAAATATTATCATGTAAAGCAACCATAAACACATGAAAAGACCTAGGTTTACAATTTATGATTAAAACTCTACTATGTACACAATATACAAAGACGTAAAATGTAAAAACTTAAATATCTTGGAAACAGTAGCCAATCAGTTGTTTTAATTGTCATATTTGAATTAAGCACATCAAAATCCCTAATAAAAAGCACATTTTATCTCTGAAGCAGACGACTTCGAAAAAATTGTAGACCAGTGTAATTTAAAATCTGGTCAAGCTGATTACTGAAAGATCTTAAAAATAAATAGTTATGACAAACCTTTTCGCAAATGTATTATGCAAATATCAAAATGTTTTGGTTTAAACGAAATTTATTATTTTGTTGTTTCTTAAAATTCATTTTCCTTCCATAAATAGATGAAGCTGGAGAATATAGTGAAAGCCACTTAAATTATTTATTTGTCTCGTGTTTGCTGGGAACTATGACCTTCATAACACGCATGCTGGGAACTATGACCTTCATAACACTCATGCTGGGAACTATGACCTTCATAACACTCATGCTGGGAACTATGACCTTCATAACACTCATGCTGGGAACTATGACCTTCATAACACGCATGCTGGGAACTATGACCTTCATAACACTCATGCTGGGAACTATGACCTTCATAACACGCATGCTGGGAACTATGACCTTCATAACACTCATGTCCATTCGAGGAATTCAGTCTGAGTCAGAGGATTAGACTCATAATGTAAACTCCAGCCTTGAAAAACTAACCAAGATCATTATTTTTAAAAATCAAATTTGCATGTTCAACTGACTCCTTTTACCGTCATCTGAATCATGCCGCAATCGATACCCTTGAAGTACAAGTCGCTGGGTGTGATTAATCGAAGTGCAATTAAACAAGAAACCAGGTTCCCTGCTGGTCAGTGTGCCTTTCAACAATGTAATTTTATCTTCATAATAATACGAAGAGTGCTGTGTTGTAGTGGACTGCAATCAGTGGCGTAGCAACCGTCCAAGCAACCCCCGCAACTGCGTTGATTGGCTTGGGGTGGAGTAGGGTGTGATACCCGAAATTCCCATCAAACGACCTTTTTTTATTTGGAGGGTGCCCCATAATTAAGCTTTTCGGGGGGGGGGGGCATAATTCCTTACAACTCTACTGACTGCAATGGAATCACCTTTTCCTGTCTCTCTTTACTCCTTCTGCAATGTAATTTACTTTCATGAAAGTCTACAGTAAAGGAAGCTGTTGACACAAACGAATTATGGCGACAACTCGTTTCGACATAGCTAGATCATATCACGTTGTGTGTGCGTGTGTGTGTCTTTGCCGACTGGAATTAATTACGTTCAAAGTCTACAGGTTTTGGCAACTCAATGGTTATAGCTACTTCAAATAGTTGTGTGGATTCTTCATTAGAGAATCAAATTACTACCGAACCCACTAAGGTTGAGTATTATAGAATAATTCATTTTATCTTGAATCTTGAAACACTTTTATTAGTCAGCTGGTCACATATTTAATTTTACCCTAAATATTTTTTATGGGTCCTCTAAAAACTGGACTATAAAAACACTGCACGTTGCATACGAGGCCCAACAACATTGGCAATTAGTCCTCTTCGATATCTAGTACCTTATTTTAGCTACATCCATGTATGCATACCTTTATCTTTAACTCCAGAAAGCTCTAGGTAAGGGGAACGTTTATTTATTTCGGACACATTGATGATATTATCAATTGAAAACCTTATATATCACCAGTGAGTTTGTAGAAACGAGTTCACACACTTTGTGGAGCATACTTTCATTTTCTTACCCAATACAGTAAATATTTCATCATGTAGTACAAAGAACTTAATATTTTTTTCTCCAGGGACGGAGCCACTAGTGAACAAAATGTTTTTATTTTTATTTTTTGTTTATCCAAAGAAAAAATATGTCAGATATCAACTCATGAAAAGAACATGTTCTTTTTATTGTATACTAACATTGTTCTATACTAACATTGTTCTATTGTTTACTAACATTGTTCTATACTGACATTGTTCTATTGTGTACTAACATTGTTCTGTTGTATACTAACGTTGTTCTTTTGTATACTAACATTGTTCTATAGTTCTAGTTTGAAAACTGAAATCGACTAATACCTACGCCCTCATAACTATAGGCTACTGTCAACAAGCGCCTACTCTTGGAGTATGAAGGTGTCTACTGAAGACAGATGATGTACGTAAGTGTTTTGTTCTAAATCGTTGGAAAGAACGTCGGGGCCATCACATAGAGACGTATTCATACGCCATATAAAATGAGTTCTTTCACCCGACTGGGTGCAAAACACGAATGCAGATTTGTATTTATTACATACTCCATCCTTAACGCTTTATAAATAATTTTAGCTTTACAATGTGAATGAAATTGAAAACGAATTGGAATTTATACAAGTTGTATATGATGCGTCTAAGAATATCGACGCGCGGTCATAAGAGAAAACACTTAAATAGTTACAATCTTGGTGTGTGATAGGGAAATACGGATTGAACGTCTGTATCGATCACCAGATCTACCATATAAGGTTAAATGCGGTATTTATTAAATGCCAATAGACTGCAGTTTTGGATATATTTTACTATAGGTGGCTTTACCTGACCAAGTCCGAACGAGCGAATGGAGGACCCATTTTAGTATTGCTGTGTGGCTATTTTAGGTAGCATGGAAAACTAACTGGGCAGTGCCTAAACAAGCAAGTGGTAGTGGTACTGTGTTTCGTCTACTTCAAGACAAAAATAGTCATGAGAAAAACGCATGATTTCAAACAAAATGCGAATGTCTTCTGTAATGACCACACCAATCTTTCAAGAAACTACATCATTAAGGGTTATGTGTCATTGGCAAAAATGGCTTTGGCAAATGCAACAACAACGGACTCCTCCTACTGAGGAAATGCGCTGAACACAACCTCCTAATCACCAGCACAGACCTCCGCCTGACAAACCGCAACAAGACGCCTTGGATGCACCCACGCTCCAAGCACTGGCATCTCATTGACTACGTCATCGTCAGGAGAAGAGACAAGCAGGATGCTCGAGTGACGAAGGATATGAAAAGTGCATAATGCTGCACTGATCACAGGCTCATAGCCTCCAAGCTCAATATCAATATTCACTCTAACAGACGACCACAAGGCAAAAAAGTGCCATAAACGCTCAATGTCTCCAAATTGAAACAGTAGAATCCAAAACAAGCATTTGTCGAAGAACTGTGCAGCCAATTTGAAATAATTCATGCAAACTCCAAGAATGTCGAGGAAAACTGGGCATCCTTCAGAGATTCTGTGTGCTCAGTTGCGTGGAAAAACCCTCGGTCCCACCACACGTAAACATCAATATTGGTTTGATGAGAACGATGCTGTCATACTAAGACTACTCAGCGAGAAACATAAGCTACAAAAGGCCTGTTTAGAAGACAGCACTTCATCATCTAAGAAGGAAGCCTTCAGCAAAATCAAGAGTAGTGGCCAATGCAAACTCAGAGAGTTGCAAGACTCATGACTGAGCAACAAGACATGAGATTCACTCATATGCAGACAGAAATGACACGAAGAACTTCTGTGGTACTTTGAAGACAATCTATCTACAGGCCATAGTCATCAGCAACATCTCCAATACTGTGTACTGACAGCACCACACTGCTCATTGACAAAGAAAAGATACTACAAAGATGGGCAGAACACTTCAACAATATCCTCAATCAACAATCATCTATCAGTGAAGAGACAATTGACCAACTGCCTAAAGTGGAAATCAGCATATCACTTGCTGATCCTCCCATGCTGACTGAAACTGAATAAGCAATTGACCTGCTGTCAAATGGCAAAGCACCTGGAGCAGATGCTATACCAGCAGAAGTCTACAAACCCTGACGCTCACACATGGCACAGACACTGACTGAACGTTTTCAATCAATGTGGACTCAAGAAACTATACACCAGGAGTGCAAGGATGCATCAATTGTCCACTTGTACAAGCGGAAAGGAAACAGAGAATCATTCGACAACCATCGTGACATCTCCTTGCTGTCAAAAACCTCGTCAGAATCGCCTTGTAGATCATATTGATCAAGGGCTCCTGCCAGTTGGGCTCCAGGAAAGGACGAAGGACCACATATATGGTGTTTGCAGCTCGTCAACTACATGAGAAATGCCAGGAATACAACTCCGACCTGTACACGACATTAATCAACCTGACAAAAGTTTTTGACACAGTCAGTCGTGGGAGTCTCTGGAAGATCATGGTAAATTTGGTTGCCCAGAGAAATTCATCGTAATGGTTCGGCAATTCCTTGATGGAATGCTCGTTCAAATCGTGAGTCAACTGAACCATTCCCAATCACCTATGGAGTCAAGCAAAGCTCTGTGTTTGTCCCAGCTCTCTTCAGTATGATATTCTATGCCATGCTTACTGATGCCTTCTGTGACTATGACACTGGAATTGACATCAGATACCGAACTGATGGCAAGCTCTTTAATCTGAGGAGACTACAGACAAGAACAAAGTTACTGGAAGTGACTGTTCGTGATCTCGTATTTGCTGACGATTGTTCTCTGAATGCCAACTCTGAGTCTGACATGAAACAGAGTATGGACCATTTCTCTTCAGCCTGTGACAATTGTGGTCTCACAATCAGTATGAAGAAGCGAGAGGTGATGCACCAACCTGCACCAGGAAAACCTTACGTGGAGCCTACCATTACAGTAAATTGCTAAATCCTCTGAACAGTGGACACATTCATCTATCTCGGAAGTACACTGTAACGTGCAGTCTACATCGATGATGAAACCAACGCTAGAATCGCTAAAACAAGTGTCCCATTTGACAGACTACGTGCAAATGTGCGGGAGTGCAGAAGCATCAGTCTGCAAACAAAACTGAACGTCTAGAAGGCCATTATGTTGCCGACCCTGCTGTATGCTTGCGAAACCTGGACGGTGTACAGACGCGATGCCAAGAAGCTGAACCATTTTCACATGGGCTGCCTGAGAAAACTGATAGGATAAGATGGCAGGACAGAATCCCAGATACTGAGGTTCTCACACGGGAAGGAGAGAAAGCAATCTCCGGGTGGTCAGGTAAAAAACGCTTCAAAGATTCCCTTAAGTTATGCATGAAACACTTCAACAGTGACCCTGAGTCTTTGGAAGATCTTGCACAGGATCGCTCAACCTGGCGCAGTCTCATCCAAACTGGAGCTACAGACTTTGAACAGAGGAACATTGCAGAAGTAGTGGGGAAGCGCGAGCAGCGTAAATCTCAAAACTGCAGCATATCCTCTACTGATCAAGCAACCCCAAGCGGAATCTCCTGTCCACTGTGCCACAGACAGTTCAGATGTCATTAATGTAGTTGATGATAAGTTTTTCTTTAAAGATTTTTATTCATTTGTTTAGGTCACGATGTTTGTTTTTACTTGCGATTGGTGTTCTTTACAAAAAGCTAACAGTGCAAGTTCGTGTTGCATGATTGGAAATCGGTAGTTTCACATATGAATACTTAGTGTTTTTAATTTTACGTGTTAAAAACATATAAATGAAAAATATAAGAAATATTATACAGAACAATTATCATATTTAACTCTTAAGTGTGTAAGAAATATAATTATTCTTATGTCAGACTGGTTTGATGAGTATATGATATCTTCGTTCAGACAGCGCACACACGTTACTGTTGGTTACTTCAAACTCTATCTCTCCTTTCTCATTGTATGGTTTGCAAGAATGTCCATGCCAGTTTAAAGTAATTTTAAAATCAAGTCAAGAATGATCAGTTTCAGAAACTTTGTTTTCTCCAATTACTCATTAACCCGTCTGTCGTAAATATTTTTTCAATCGGATTTGTTCTAACAAAAAATTTTCAACCTAATTTGAACCGTAAAAATGTTGTATTTTACGTCCCTCATTGTCATGTCTTATATATTACAGCATAGAAACCTACTGCTCTAGACCTTATGATACTATTCTGAATTTTATAGCCCTAGTGTACTGTTTTGTGGACATATCATTCTGCGGGATTCTTCGATTTTCTGCTTCAAAATAAAGCGTAGAGTACAACATTGACTGATGCCGGCTTTGCTTACTTACCAGCAAAGTTTCTTAGAAGCAAATCAAATCTTGCCTCATTCAGCCTTGTTGATGAGGTGTTCAGTCTTAGTCGTCGTCTTTTCTAAATTGGATGATAATTTAAACTTTGTCATGGTCTATTGTAAACTAATAGTGTTGGATATATGTTTATTGAGTATTTAGCAATTCTTTATTACTATTAGCATGTCTCTTGTAAGCTACACTTTCTGATTCATCTTGCCATTTCATTTTTGAGGGTTGCTTTATGCTTTGACAATGATTTTTATTAAATTCTAAGCGACTCTATTCTTTCCAAGTGGACCTATATTGTCTGGATTTAAATCACTTGTCGTTATTTATGAAACATAATAAAGTCGAAATTTGAACCTATCTGATATGTGACTGGAAGTAGCTGGTTATAGTTAGATATACGACAAGTACATAGTTGCAAGAAACAAAGCAGAAATTCACATACTTGGTTTGCTGAATTTCATCGGATATAATCTTTTCTAATTTGACATACGTAGATACAATGAATTTTATGCGCTCTTGACAATGATGGCTCTTAGATCAGACACATATATGCCAAAACATAATGATATACTCTTACCAGCTGATGATACGCTTATAACTATGCCATTTGGATATTCCCGTAAAATTTGCAATGTTGCTTTCATATGCTTAACGATTTCAGATTTTTACGAGGACTACTGGAATGTAGAAACTATTCACAATTGTGTTCAGTGCAGTCGCCACGCTTTTGTCTATATATATATATATATATATATATATATATATATATATATATATATATATATATATATATATATATATATATATAATGTCGGAATATCGATATGGCCATGAATGTGTATATTGTTTAATATTTGAAAGAGTTTACAGATATAGTTTTAGTTTCTGAAAAACAATGCAATAAACAATAATAATAGATGTATCATTACATAAAGTGTTCCTATAACCATGATCCTTTTGTATTCTCACCTACCACAACCACGACTTGCAGCACTCGTGAATACGAAGCAACGAAAAAAGAAGTATTGCGCACATATCTGTGTGAACCAGAGTGCATCAGAATTAATTGTCTTCGACGATGCTTTTAAACGAAATATGATCCAGTCAATTAATCAAATTTAACGGCCAGGGTATTGGTTTCAAGATTTCGGCCGGTATTTTAGAGGGTATGCAAATACATTTATGTGATATTCTTTTCTGGATTTGCCTTTCACAAGAAAGCAACGGTAACATTTAAGGTTGCTTGTTACAATCTGTCATCGTTAGGCCTTGACAGTTTCTCTTTAATTACATGGCTTACAAATATTTTAACGATGATGAAAGTATGGAAAGTATTAATATTTTACATGTTGTTGCAGCTAAGGCAGTAGCTTAATATATACGTCCACCGCCCAGAGTTAACATCAGTAATTCCAGTCAATTAGTGCCATTTATTATGGGTTTCTAAATACAGCTCAAACTGGAGAATTGTCTTTAATAACGAACTGTATTCATGGACTGTAAATCAAAGGATATTTTGCGACAAGAGAAAATACATATACACATAAATATATGTACACTGTTTTTTTGGTAAGATAAAACCAGTTTGCACACAGTACAAAGTATACGTAAAACGTGACTACTGAACTGAAATTCAATGCACACTTGTAGTAGCAGTATCATTTTGAAATTAAAAGTGGATCAATTGTATGAATAATTCTTATTAGTTTTCGAATAATAACATGGTAAAATCAAATGCAAAAAGACACATTATGTATACGTAAAGATAAGTATGACTGGATCTTGTATACAATTAAATTAGAGAAGGGCGCAAATGTAATGTCAGTGCTAAGTTGTGGAGAAAATGGAATCAAATAGTGTTGTTATAATAGTCCACGATATTATCCTGGCGTAACCAGAATTCTAATCTGCTCCAGGGTAAATTGAAAAAATTAATCTGCCCTGGTATATCAATGGGTTAATTAGAATTTTAACCTGATCTGGAATAGACCCAAACTGCCCTTTTTTTTTCTTCAAATATGTGCTACCTGCGAAATCTCATGCTGAAAAGTCTGCAAACTCATATTGCGTTATATTGGATACTTGGAGTTGAAGCTCACGAATCCAAAACAAACCTTTCTGACAAATAAACATGCATCATTGTCCCTTTAAGTAGACATGTATCGCCCATAGTAACAGGTTTGTCCTTTTAAGTAGACATGTATCGCCCATAATAACCTTTTTTATTTCTTACAGTCGTCTAAAAAGACCAAGATAGATAGATAGATAGATAGACTGAACTCTCTTTTGATTTAGATAATGCAGAACCTACAAAGGACTAACAAAGTTAAACACATCAATTAGAATGAGTGATGCACGCTATATATTCGTCACTTAGTTAAAACAAGAAACTACTAAGATGGCACTGGACATAAAATCAATTGTATTATAATATTAGGACCTTGTTGGAGGGGTTCTTTGTATTACATATAGAAGCTTTTAAATCAAGAATCGGTAACTTTAATGCATACAGCTGCTCAAATCATGTTTTAATAATGTTTTTAATTTAAATAAACCATGACAAAAATTTTAAATCACAAATCTTCAAAAGGACATACAGCAGAAATTGTGACTTCTGGAACGTGTGACGATGTAACAGTCAATGCACCTGATTATGTCGCAGCAAACAAGACTAATCACTAAACCGTGACCTGGTCCCAATTCACCAAAACAATGCTTAAACTGAAGATTAGACATACATTGTATTGGTCAATTTTAAGTCAGACTTAAATTTAAGCTAATCAGATCGCTAGATTTCAGATTTAAGTTTAGCTTTGAAGTTAATTATGTTGGTGAAATCGAAGCCTGAACATTTAAAGGCAGTTTCAAATGGTCATCATTTATCATGAATTTGAAATTCATAAAATGTTTCTAGTTTCATGTATTCTCAACGTATGGCTAAACAGCTACTAGTCCAAAGATTGTTACCTACCGATAGAAAAAATATAGATATACCTTGGAAAATAGACGACATGTTTTGTCGATCGACCAGTAAAATCGATTGTTACATTTAGTATTGCTACGCAATGCAGCCTAGCAACAGTGACATAGTATAGGAGTTCAGATGGTTCTACGCCTTGTAGTACCCGGGTTTTCTGAAAACATTCACTCACCAACATAGATGTTTCTTTGTGTATTTGATAACATAAGTCTATGATCTACAACCTCTGCAAATTTTATGAATTGTTAAAAAATATATTTTCAGCTATTATTGCATGGGAAATAAAATGACTGGGTACTTTTTCCCATACTTTTATATGTAATGACCCTTAACCTGGTGATAGATGTTCGACTAAGAGTAGTGCAAGAAAATGAACACGAACCTACATAATTTTAGCGATTTTGGATTGTTTGTATCCTTAGCTATGTAAAACTATCAATTTGTCAAATGTTAATTACTAAAACATTTTACACACGATCCTCATTAAATATATTTTCTTTTCTTCTCATATAAGTAAGCAACATGGAACGTTTTTCAAAGCTACATTCAACTTCGCCAGCTTTGAAGAAGTTAATTCAAACTTTTAACACATAAGCTCAGAATCAATAAAACCTGGAGCGCATTTAGTAACTTCGTTCTTGTCTCAGTCAAAAGAACTCCAACAGACAATTTTTGTCCTGAAATTTAGATCCCAGGTAGACGACATTGTATCATGATTTAGGTTTCCTCGACATCAATTGATCAATATTAGCGTTCAAAGGATCAATATTAGCGTGGAAGCATTTGAAACAATATCAAAGTCTCACTCTGTGATAATATCTGCATGTTGAAAATGCTTAGTCTTGTTCAGTTTCACTGAATATCAAATGGTGTCAGTATAGTAACAATTATTATTTAAATAAGTCTACGGTATAAAACGTAAGCTGTTTTGGACTTAGTAGCAGCTAAAGTTTTCGACTTATTTTGAATTTTGCTTCAAATCAACATTTTGCTCTTATTTTTACTAAAAAAGGCTTTATATTCCCAAGGTATTCTTAAGTTTTGTTGGCCGATTTTTTATATTTTAATTTTGAAACTAAGAAAAAAAGAAATATTATTTTAAAAATAAAAAAAAAAAAAAAAAAAAAAAGCCAACAACACAAAAAAACTGGACACCTTGGCTTCTTTTTAGTGAAAAAAGATGTTAATGAAGAAAATATACAATACTATGGTATGTATTCGATTCTCAGTCACCTGTTTGATAGCCTTATGTTTGAACTACTACTATTTGTTATTATTATTATTAGTAGTAGTATTCTATGTTTTCCAAGGTAAAGTTGGAATTATGTTACCCTGCCTGTCCGTGTGCGTCTGTGTGTGCGTGTGTGTATGTGTGTCTGTGTGTGTGTGTGTGTGGGGGGTAATGTTACACAACTCTTCCTATTCTTTTGAGACTTAAAAATGTTGGATACAAATGGAGATAGTTTGAAAATGTCAACAACGGTTTCAAAATTTCGATCCATCCACAAGGGTTCTAGTTTATATATGATTGTAAAGAAGATGTGAAGTGATTTCATAAGTTGGGTGATGTTGCACAACTCCTCCTACACGATAGAAACTTGAAACTTTGGGAAATGATTTGGGGTGTTCTGTATATGTATGCAACGGTTTTGGAATGAGGTTATATCCCCTGGGGCCTGGGTTTGAGGGTTGGTGGCCCTTGTGCATATATGTGTCAAATGAGGGGATAATGCTAAATGGGAAACCGTGATGATAATTCATAGCTGCAGACTTCTAATCAGTAGTAATAATGAGAAACGTATTATGTGGAAGTCAGCCTAATTGGTTGTGTTATTTCGTTTTGCGTTCCTACATGTATGTTATTGAACGAATGTCATTAGTGTTGTCCTTTCAGTACTATCGATAAATATTTGGATTAAGCTCGAAAGCCGTCGCTTCAAGTTATCGATCACAAAACACGGTATCAACACCTCACTCGCAAATTTCCTTCATGACTACTTCTATGCCGACTATTTTTAGTTCCCAGCAGTGAAAAATGCAATATCTTAAGTGTCACAATACGTAAATGTACACAGTATAGACTGATTATGCTCCACGTGGATATTACTGACAGATTTATTTCTCATTGGTGTCCATAATATTGTAGTCCCTAATGTGCTTTTAAAAGAGTTGGTATATATTCATGCTCTAATGGAACAAAAAAGGCTTATAACTGTTTTGTTTGTATCTGAATCGCTTATCATTATTATTTTCTGCCTGAAGATTATCTTCTTCCACATCTTGTTGCTGTTAACATTGTTGTTATTGTTATTGTTTATGTTGTTGCTGTTGATGATAATGATATATTTTTGAGATCTCTTCATGTTATACTTTTCAATATTTAAATTTAATAGGACAAGAAGTCATTAAATTATTAAATGAATACATCGAGGAATTCTAATTCCAGCAATTGTCAATATGCATACTATTATAAATATTACTAGACCCGTCGGACTCAATGGTACTATTGTAGAAATTAAAACTTTACTAGACCAGTCACTCTCAATGGTACTATTGTAGAAATTAAAACTTTATTAGACTAGAAAGACTCAATGGTATTATTGTAGAAATTAAAACTTTACTAGACCGATCACTCTCAATGGTATTATTGTAGAAATTAAAACTTTACTAGACCGATCACTCTCAATGGTACTGTAGAAATTAAAACTTTACTAGACCAATCACTCTCAATGGTACTATTGTAGAAATTAAAACTTTACTAGACTAGTCAGACTCAATGGTACTATTGTAGAAATTAAAACTTTACTAGACTAGACAGACTCAATGGTACTATTGTAGAAATTAAAACTTTACTAGACTAAACAGACTCAATGGTACTATTGTAGAAATTAAAACTTTACTAGCCTGGACAGAATCAATTGTACTATTGTAGAAATTAAAACTTTACTAGACTAGTCAGACTCAATAGTACTATTGTAGAAATTAAAACTTTACTTGACCAGTCACTCTCAAACGGTACTATTGTAGAAATTTCATCTTTACTAGACTATACAGACTCAATGGTACTATTGTAGAATTAAAACTTTACTAGACTGGACAGACTCAATGGTACTATTGTAGAAATTAAAACTTTACTAGACCAGTCAGACTCAATGGTACTACTGTAGAAATTAAAACTTTACTAGATCAGCCCGACACAATAGAACTATTGTAGAAATTAAAACTTTACTAGATCAGTCCGACTCAATGGTACTATTGTAGAAATTAAAACTTTACTAGATCAGTCAGACTCAATGGTACTATTGTAGAAATTAAAACTTTACTAGACTAGACAGACCATAAAGACAAATAGTAAAATGACACTTTTTTGCACATGATAAATAATGGAACAATACAGCGACAAAATGGCCCAGGAATATAATAATATCTCTTATTGTGTTATTATGCTATTACGAATTGATTCCTTGATGAAATTTATTTATCATTTCAGTATAGCATATGAACATTTACATACAACGTAAACATAATCTGCGGTACAGGATATGCTTTATATATAAATCACAAATATATATATATATATATATATATATATATATATATATATATATATATATATATATATATATATATATATATCAGTTAGAAGTAAGAAAAGGTGGTACTTAGATAAAGTGGTCGGGTTGAATTATTTATAGTGTATACTAAATAGTAGTATAATAAAGTGGAACTATGACCTCAACAGGGTGGTTCCCTCGTCCCGACCTCGCTTTTGGGAGTAGTCTTACTTGGAGACATAGACACAAGGGTATGGATACCTAGATCTGACAGCCACGTAGACCTACAAGCTCTACCTCAAGCTGTCTGCAAAAATGTTACTACGAAAAATCTCGGTCGGTTCTGGGTGTCCACGCCTCCCGTTTGGACATAGCCTGGTATTCCCATACTACTATTTAGAAGCCAACATTTTGTGTTTTCCTGTATCTGTTGTCCATTTTTTGATATTTATATATCAGATTACACAAATCTCTAATTTGAAGTCAGCATTTTGTGTCATCCTATATTTAAGATTACGCAAATATCTTGTCCATATATCAGATTACACAAATCTCTAAGTGGAAATCAGTACTTTGTGACATCCTATATATCAGATTACACAAATCTCTAATTGGGAATGGTAAGCGCTTCAAAATTGGCTTTAGCTTACTGAACGTGATAATATTTGTGTCCCTTTTTGGCATTGAGGCTCTTCTAGTACTAATGTAATCCCGGCTATGTTGTACAAGCTGGTGAATCCACGAAGACATTTTCTGCAGTAAAACGCTTTACATTTATGCTTGGTACATTGTCCACTCATGAGTCCGCTAAAGTTTTTGATCCAACAATAGTGGTCATTAGTTGTTCCATTGTGAATATAAAGCAGGTCTACATTTATTTAGTATGCGACTTGACGATAAATGCAACGGACAGATTTTGCCATTGTCCACGCCAAAAACGTTGATCGAAATATTATTTTGATGTTCCAACTTTGGAACGTCGACAACCTGAACAGGAAAACTGATGCCAGTAAAATTCAATTGGTTTGGTACGCTGTACATTTATTCACTCAATTAGGATTTTTATTTGGCGCTGGAAACATCGCAGACAGAACCGCTGACATAAAACATTTATTGTCATTAATTTTGACGTTTACACAACTTTGACTGCTTTTAATTCTAACTGTCAATTCTAACTAAGATCGTCCACTAAGCGGATTATACTTAGAAGTGTTTAAGACGCATCTTCAAACGCCAAGCACAGTCCAACCAGAACCTTTGCACGAAGATCGATATTTTTTGTCTCCGATGTATTCAAAAACGTTTTTTGACGTCAATATCTTTTACGTCAAAAAGCGTGGACTGGTTTGCTAGCAAAATGCGCCTCATCTTCAGTGCCATCGATCTTCATAAAAAACAGGCTAATACCAATGGAAAACTTTATGTAAACGCATCTCAGTCGACAAAATATCTTTTATCGCAGGTTCAGCCAGTCTAATTACTCTACCAAGCGATGACGACGTGCCAAAGTTCGCCATGAATATTTTGTCAAAGCCAGCAAAAGCCTGTTTGCGTTGAGTGAATCTCGTGATTGTAAACATAGTATTTAACTAATTCGCTTGCTTAATTGCTTGTTCAAAAGCTGTTGGTGGTGTCACCAACCGCCCCCAAAAGAACATGCCGTTCGATGCAAAAGCCGCTGTGGCGAAATAACATGTCATTATTGTAGCAGATATTAATTCGACCAAGTTCATTCAATAGTTTTCGCTGCCTGTCCATCAGCAAAACCTGCGTCTTAGGATTCTTTAACGGTTTTGTCGCAATAAGATTTAACTCAAACTTCGCATGAGGATTTCTGTAGAGGGTTACAATGCCGTCAGGGTTTCAGGCTGCTCCAAGTAGACGTCTGTAATATAGACAAGTCTATCTGACATATATAACCTAATTAGACAAAACGATTTGTTAAGAACTTTGTACAAATGTTTGAGACTCCGATCCAAACAAAGACGCTGTTGTCCGCGATCACGATGAGTACAACCAAGTTGAAAACGCGCACCTGCATTACAATATGAGGCCGCAAAAATATACCAGAAAATATCACATCAGAAACAAGATGGCTCGATTTAATCTGTCGTACGAAGAAAGAGTGCGATGTAACGAAATCTTTGACGGATTTATGACGCTAGACCTGCCAGGAAGAGAAAAGTTCATCAAGTTCGATTGCGTATTCAAGAAAATATTTCTGTTCATAGGTATGCATGAAAAAGCTGCTATGTGCAAACCTGTAAATAGCAAATAAATTAGCAGATAACGACATAATTATTTGTCAATACTTGCCGTTGGAATACAGGAATTAAAATCCTTTTTACAAATGACATGTTTCCACAAGTTTTGATCACACGCTCTATTATGAAAACATTTTACTCTGTTTTGTGTAACTCCTGCTCGTAAAAAAAACCCCCTGAAACAGGCTCGCCACGAGGGTATGCGATTCGGTACGTTACTGGAATTATTTTTAACAGCTCTGACACAATAAAAATGTCTTCGGTCCAGCTTGGCGTCTAACCCTTTTCAAACTTTTGTTTTTATTTTTATTTTGATCCTAGAAATTCTGACCTTGTCGCCCGCATTGTACTTATTTCTGAAAAATAATTTGTTCGCAGCGCTATCATGATTTTGCTTGTCGCTAGCCTGCGCTGGTATTATTCTAATATTCCTGTGCTTGGTATTGTTGTACTTGTCCGCTAGCGATTGCAACAAGCCTATGTACTTACTCGTCTGATTTTTTATAAAGTGTTTCCACATCGCATTTTTTTTAGCGTGCGATTGAATCTTTCAGCGACAACGGCTTTGCTTTCATTGAACGTAGAATATTTATGAATTTTATTTTGTTCCAGGCAGTTTTCAAAAGTGTTATTATAAAATTCAAACCGAAGGTTGGCTGGCTTGCGTGGCAAAGATGCAATAGAGTCTCTGATCGCAACTCCTGTCATATTTTTAGTGGCAAGCTCCATGCGTACTTGCTAAAAACGTCAATGATATTCAACAAGTATTTGACGCCATTATAATTTTTGGAATATTCTTTCATGTCTATGAGATCAACAGACCAGGTGTCATCAACGCCATGAGCAACAACTCTGCGTCGTGAAATATGTTTTCTTGCTGGCTTGTGTAATTCTTCTGCAAGCTTGCTGTGGTCTATAGAGGTTGAGGTACGGACGCCTGCGGTTGTGGCACCAACACCAAGATTGTATTTTACACCCATAGCGCTTTTAACAAAAGCTCTGTCTAAGCGTTCTCTAAACCCCTTTGACCTTATCGCTGCTAACTCATCCAGCATAATCTTGTCGCACCGGTTTTTTTCCTCTAAAAAGTCTCTGTAGGAAATGTCATGCCACATAGATGTGGCATTTACTTGGTCATAAGGTTCTTGACCGAGCAGTGGTTGATCATTTGCATCGAGTTGTTCATGCCGAGGATTATAAGGACCAGTATACTTGTGTCCCGGAAGAGTTTAGCCGCCTTTTGGTTTAGGAAGTTTTCCAATAAGCTTGTGTAGGTCAAAGGCACCACCATATATTCTACGACGTTTGCAGACAGTTCAATGGCCAACAATTTTATTGCCCTGGATACGAATGTTGTCAGAACAAGAATGCATATCTATTTTACAAACATAAAATCTTTGCGCACTATGTGTCTAAGACAATGATGGGCTGTTTTCCATGCAACCGCCTGAGACGACCTTGACAAACCTATGTTTTCTTTTGCTGCAAACAGCGCAGAGCGACTTTATGACAGGTTGTCCGTTTGTTTGTTTGAGATTACATTTCCTCAACGCTATCAGTATTCTGTCTGCATGATAAGCACCATTAAGCTGTCATTATACTTGACGTTTAGACAAAACGTACTTAGAAACCGGTTTGTCATTAAGAACATGCTTCAAAACCGGCTTGTTACCGTCGCCTAGACAAAACGTACTTAGAAACCAAGTTGTCATTGTCCAAAGTTGGATAAGTGTTGAATTCTAGTAAGATGTATAATGCTGGTAGTCCTTTGTATCGTGATATTATAAAATAAATACAGTAGAGACCACAATCTGAGATATTCATATGCTGAACTTGAGTAAAATTATAAACACAGATGCGTCCTGCACTAGAAATATATTTTTTAATGCATCGCATGGTAGCAGACCAAATGAATCAAAGTATTCGACAGCATCACTACCTTGCTTATTGACAATCGCAACCCAATATGTTCCAGAATCATCAAAATAGTTTTCGATATTTATGACACAGCATTCCTCATTTCTCATATTTTGGGCAGCCTATCCTTATAAAAAAACGACGCGAAGTGATTTTAAATTCTTGAGAGCTTCTTCGGTGTCAAAATTGCTGAGCGGCGCGTTGTTCCAGGATAATGTAGTCCGCGCGCTCTCTTTTATTACCCATACTGAGTCCCAAAATCTTGCCTATTAGTCCAGGCAAAAACGTACCAGGAGTATCAGCAGCAAGCAGTGGTAGAAGTGGTAAGACTCCACCGTGCTTCTTTAATTACGCTGCAGACGAATCAAGTACAACACCTTTTCCTGCCGCTTTTTGTTTTTGCACCTTGTCATGCTGCCATTTTGTCAAACGAGCATGTCGCCGCCAGAAGATAACTGTTTTGATGACGACTTTATCGACAGCGGGCAACCACGGGATGCAGCGAGCGCAATCTGTTTAAGTCGAGCTTGAGAGAGAGAGAGAGAGAGAGAGAGAGAGAGAGAGAGAGAGAGAGAGAGAGAGAGAGAGAGAGAGAGAGAGAGAGAGAAAGAAAGAAAGAAAGAAAGAGAGAGTTGAATTTCTTGATACGACATTTCTATGTTGACTTTTTATACAAAACGTTTCTGGAGGCATGCCTTCACACTGCTGGTAATTGACAGTTAACGTTTTTTCTGCGTCGCATTGCTCTACCGGTTGTTGCCTTTTTCTGTCGGGTCAGATATTTCTCCTTTTGCTGCTGCTATTCCTAACGATGCAAGAACATGTAACATTTTTGGCGCTAAGGCTGTAAGAAATGATAATACCGCTTTTTTCTGAGTGCTGCTGCAATGGCGTGTTGTTATAATGGCGTCAAAGCAACATTGACTGAAGTATAACTCATTATAATAATTGTTTTAGACAATAACCGTCATCTTGCTACGAAGAGCATCAAGTCTGAGAAACCTGCCTGTGGTGATCACAACATAAACAGTATAGTTCGCTGGTGCTGCAGGATGAATAGTCAACTTGACTTCAATATCTGCCATATAATCTTTTGCGCATTTTTTATGTTTGGAAACGTCAAAGCGATAAATGGTGTACAGGTTTGCAAAGTTTTACACAGATATCTGTGTTCCCGTATCAACATCATGGTATGTCTGCATAGCTTCCTGAAGCATAAAGTACGCGCGAGAATAATTTCTGCTGGCTTCTCTAAAGTCGCATTCAAGGTAGCAGTCAGGATATTGTCTGCTATTTACTTTGACAGCAATACGAGTCAGTCCCATGTTGTCCAATAGCTGACTGCTTTCCTCTTGGTCTTCATCTCTTGCGGGGCGATGAAAGGCTGCAAATATGTGTCTAGGTCAATCGCTGCCTGGCAACGTAGCTATTCTTCATGTCACAGATAACTGCGTTGCTAAGTACGTGACACTCTTGTAGACACGCATCTGCTCGAAAAAGCATGCAGACTTCATGACGGCCATCAGTGAGGTGGCGCATTACTGCAAATCTGAGAGTATAATTTCCATTTTCTGGATCAATAAAAGCATCGCGAATGGCAGTAAGAATCTGAGCCGTAGTTGGCCCAGCCATAGCAGAAACAGCATCAGGGAGAACTGCAATGCATTGTTTATACCAGAACATGTTTGTTGCTGAGCTTCTGCTGTGGTCATCGTTCATCGAAATTAAGCTTATGATGGTGCTGGCAGCAGGTAGATAGTTGCTAATTTCCTCCACTGTCCGATTATTAAGTTGATATCGCGTTGTCTTAAACAGGCTGCAGCCATTATTTGTTAGCGCTACCTGTGCACCAGCAGCAACATTGGCAGCTGGAAAAGCATTCGTTTGCAGAAATCCTCTGATTTCATGCAAACATTTGTGTTGCAGCAAGTAAAAATCTTCATCTCGCGTAGTAATTATTCTTGTGCCAGGCTGATTCATCTGATTTGAGTCTCTGCACAAATACTCAACATACTCGTATTCTGTAGTAGACTCATCGAGTGGTGCCTCAGCAAATAAAAATTTCTCAAAGTCTCTGCGATACATTTCAGGGACCGTTTCTGCATCTCAATGAAATGTCATAAAATCATGCTTGGTGCCGCCGCTTGTAGTCTCGTGAGAACATTGTTTGGACTGGGCAGCGTCTATTCCACGACAATGATCACGAGCAATGGAAGCTTTGTCGCGATCGTTCAGGCCAGAAAACAATACAAAGCATCCTGTATTGCAGCGAATCTATCTAGGTACGTCGTAGTAAGATTACGCCAAGTAGATAGAATTGCAGTTTTTGTTTCACGACAGAGCAAAATATTCTTCAATTTTATTCATGTTGTCTCGATCGATTTTGATGTCGTCAAATACAATGACAGAGTCCTTGTCACCATCCAATTCTTTTGCAGGCTTTATTTCGTCTGGCTCTAATATTGTAAAGGTCTTTGTTTCGCCACGAAGCACACCATTAAAATCATCAAGTGTTCTATATATGTCTTGACCCGGATTTAGATCACGTTGTCGTAATTACGCCCGTTGCTAAGCAGCATGTTTAGAAGCAGATTTGTTTTGCCGCGAGCAGTTGGACCGACAACCATGTAATGACTAATCCGGAAACAAAAAAATGGTGCCTTGATTTTTTTATGTCTTTTGAGTCGAAGTTTTTTATTCGCATTTTTTATACAGCAGATCTTATATAATGAGTCATTACACAGCTTTTGGCACGCTTATTGGTTCTGGTGGCACCAGCAACACTACACCCAATGGAGTTTCACCTGATCTGTGCTACAAACTGGCGATACCATGATTGGATCGCTAAATATGAATTTGAGCATAATCACAAATTTAACCGCGCCAGAAAGTGAAAAAGATGCCGCGAACAAGTATTACGTGGATAAATATGCAACAGTTAGTGTTCTTCTGACAGCTGCGTGCGCCATCAACTTTCCAAATGCAAAAGTACTTTCTGCCGGAGCTGGATTGTCATCTCAGAGTATTGGCAACCAAATGATGCTGACCACGCCAGATGCTTTTTCCTGGAAAATGGCACCAGCACCATGACTGGAAACCTCGATGTGAATTCCAACACAATTATAAATTTAGCCGTGCCAAACCAAGCTACGGACGTAGCTAACAAAGCGTACGCAGAAATAAAGTTTGGAGTAGATAGCAACTTGGTTGTTAACGCGCCAACTTCTGCCGCCAATAGAAACATTGATTGGTATATTCCTGTGGGCAAATCGCTGTACGTTGTTTTTGGTTCGCAGGTTAGTCACATTTTTGTTCAAACGTCATTTGAGGGTTTTGTACACGCCCATTATCGTTCAGGCGCCAGAAGCTTTTGAATTACCAACAACACCAACACAACCATGGTTGTAGCCATAAATGGAAATCTTATCATGACAAAGCCAACCGAGGGCAGCGCGCTAAGATTTGTTAGTGTCAACGAGGAAATGGCACTGTAACCACTTTTATATTTCTTCCGCAGCCGAGATATACTGTGGTAAAAAGGTCAATGAAACTTATGCTCCAGTCACAGTTCGACCTCCTGGCGGATTTCATTATATTAATGGTGACCATGAAGCCTTTTTTCTGTAGGTGTAAGTAATTTTTATGGGCTGATAATCCCATCAAAAACCTGAAAATGTCGTCTGCTGTGGATCTCACAGAAGCGACCACAAGAAAATTTTTAGCACTTGGCGTGTGAAAAACAATATTGGTCTTATTCCACCTCTGACTCAAACACAGGCAATCGGGGTGGATTTACTGCGTCTGCATCATCAGAATATAGCACAGGTAACCAAGCCTTGTACGCGTTTACTACTCCGTCTAGCACTGGGTGGGCTGGCCAATACTCAAACATTAGGATTCAGATACAATGTCCAGTTGACATTAACATTTGGAAGTTGCAGTTAAGAGGTCCCACGGGAAACTGTGAACACATCACCAGCTGGGTCTAACCTGTAGCTGTAAATTACTCAGAACTGCACTCAGAGGACGGAGAATTCACTGAGTTGAGAGATAACGTTTACTTTATAAATCCGCCACCGACCCCGCCAAATTAAGAAAAATGCTTGAAGACAGGTCAATAGATGGTAGCAATTTTATGGAGTTTGTCACATTAAATCCCACCGTGCACAAACTCATCTATGCAAAACTTGGCATGCCTCAGCTTCAGCAACCGCAGAAAGATGATATATCAGAGGTCGTAATAAAGACAGTAGAGGTTTATTACCACATCATAAAATACAAACATTATGACGAAAATGAAGCTAATGTTATTGCTGCAGCTCTTGAGCACGTGGGAAGACTATCTGCAGAAGAAAAACTGGTTCTTGCTGTATTTTAATGGCAAAATGATGGAGATAACTAGCGGACACTTTGTCAACGCGCCGTATCCAGGTATGGAGATGACAGATTACCTTTTGACTCGCGCATTTGACATGACGCCACACGAGAATAATCTTGAAAACAGAAAATACTCTTCTCAAGCTGATTCAAGACAAATTAAACACTAAGTTGTCGCCTGTACTGCAAAAGACCATTGAGGCTTACTATCTTACTGTTAAATACCACCATAAGCACGAATATGATGCTAATGAGCTCGCGGCGGCAATTGCTTATCTTGAAGTAAAATATGATGGTAGAATAGACATGATTGGCATGCTCACAACGGCAGAAACAAAAATACCAAGTGGTCACTTTGTAGGCGCTCCAGAGGCACCTAAACTCATGAGAGAAAGATTCGAAAAACACAGCACAATGGATACGCAGAGGTACTACGATATGTTGCAGCAAAAAGCAGCCGGGCTTTATTTTAATATCGTTGGCAAACTTGATTTCGGGCTTTAAAAATAGCAATGTATTGTAATATTATGAAAGATATCACAGACTTCAATCACATTAGCAGCCATCTCGACAAAGAACAGCGCAAAGAAGTTATCGCGTATTACCACAGTTATCACAAGTGGGCTTACCGTTTCAAGCGGTACTACAGATATTACAAGCGCTTGTTGTTTTGTTGTCTGTGATTCCGTTGGCATTAAGTGCCGCAGGTGTTGCTGTCACTGGTTCCTTTGTGAATCCATTTTTGTCAATTATTTCTGGCGGCAGAATTGCAGCGCAGGCCGCTTTCAGATAACTGGAGCCTAAACTTCAAAACAAAAGGGCGATGTGCCAATACGCTTACATGACCTACACAAAACTTCTCAATCAAATTAAGACCTGTTTGAGAGTCGTTTCATTTAACATGGCTGATTAATAGTCAAAGAATGTCTCATCATAGACAATGTTGTAGTAGAGTTGAGTCCAATGTGTGTTAGCAAATACGATAAAATTTACGCAAAAGACTTCAGAGGACACAAAATTAGATGCTTATGTTGGCACGTCTTAAAGTTTAATTAAGGTGGATAACGCCTCGCTACCAAGTCTGTCGTATTCATTCATGACTATTTTTGCATAGCAGTCAAAGTGATTTTTTGTTTACATCAGATTCCAAGAGATAGCAAGACCATCGCTTACAAATCCGTGGGCGCATTTGACTGCCACTGGCTTTCTGGGATCATAAACATTGAGTTCATATGGAAAGTAAGAACTGTAGCTTCTTTGTAAGCAGATATTATTGCGTCTGCATGCATTATATAAAGAATTTAGATTAAAGTTTGGTGCCATAAAACCTAGTTTTGACAAAATCATACAAAGATCTTTTGTTGCCAAGTTTGTTGTATTCCTCTCCTAGTATGGGTCTGGATCTTTCTAATTTTATGGCGATATAACAGTCAAAGTGTTCTGTATTTTCTCATGATACTTGGTAAATCATCTTGAGAGCATTCTTGATAAATTTGTAGGCGCTATTTAGTGTTCTAATTTCTGAAGTTATTATTTTAACATCTTCTATGTTCCATCTGGGTGGAAATTTTCCTGTGGCGTCATCTGCGATCTCATATGCAGCCAATATTCGCCTTGAATCAAAGTTGTACATTATTGTACAATATTCTTTTGTTTAAATGCTGATACAAGTTGCCTTATTTTTGAAATAGCGCTTTGAATTGTAGCCTCGTTCGCGAGCAACATAGTTATGTGATCTTGAATATTTTCCAAGGCAAGACTAATTTGTTATCTGGATATTTGCTAGCAATGATGTCATCCGCATCAGAAATATCTCGTGGCGGACACGTGATATCAAAGATAATGTAGTCATATTCTCTATATAGATCTTTCTTTAAAAATGTGACCAGTTCTGCTTCGGTAGATTCGCCCAAGTCGACAAAATCGTCATAGTCGCCAAAAACTCCTACGATGCCAAACGTGACTGGATCTTTTACATATCTGCGGAAATCTCTGTTGTGAAATTTTCTGTCGTAGTCCGGGCGGAATTCAAGTTGTGTTAGTTAGCACTTGCGAAAAAAGGTGTCGACCAACATGCCATAGGAAGCGACCACAGAGACCTCCAGCTCCAATAATATTTGCGGAAGGAAAAACATTTGGATTCCAAAAGAAGAATCTTGTTGTTGTCAATTATGTAGCCATCAGGAATGTATGTAAACCCATCTATAGCCTGGACAAAAATATCGTTGCCAACGAGTTTTTCACCCATGTTGATCTCTACATATCTTCTGATGACTGGCTGAAATAATGCTCCCCAAAGACATTTTAACGTCACCTGGACAGATTTCTCGACAAGCTTTCTTCTGGTTATGTCTCCAGCTGTGAGAAAAGGACAGACTCCAAGGACTGTAGCCAACTCTGAGCCACCAATAGTGGTCGACATCATTTTCCATTGTTTTACAATATGCTTGCATTCAGTCAGAGTTTTTATCTAAAACATAATATATAGGATGACAAAAACGGCTCGAATTTCCAATTAGAGGTTTAATTTAATCTCCTATATATAGGATGACAAAATAGGGTTGACTTTATTTAGAGTTTTTATGTTAAACTGATACATACGATGACAAATAAAAGTTAACTTCCAATTAGAGATTTGTGTAATCTGATATATAGATATCACAAAATGGACAACAGATTTGTGTAATCTGATATATAGGATGACACAAAATGTTGCCCTCTAAATGGTAATATGGGAATACGAGACTATGGCCAAACGGGAGGCGTGGTCCTCCAGAATCAATCAAGCTTTTTCGTAGTCACATTTTTGCAGACATCTTGAGGTAGCGCTGGTAGACCTACGTGACTGCTAGATCTAGCTACACATGCCCTTGTGGCTCAGTTATGTCTGCACGTAAGACTACTGGAAAGCGAGGTCGGGAAGAGGGGACCACCTCGTTGTGGTCATAGCCCCACATTACCACACTACTCTAAATAACATCTAAAAACAGTGACGTGATGCACAAGTTACAATCATAACACGACTTTCTGACTTGAGTTTTACGTCAGATTAGAGAGAAAATATAATGAATACACAGCTAGTAAAAAAGAGACGCAGTTGCACGCATAAAAAAGTGACATAGCTGGCATGCATAACATAGTGACGTAAAGCAAAATGCAAAATAGTTTTTACTAAAAGTAGTTAAATATCTTGATATAGTTTCAGTCAAATAAATCAAAATTATGACTATGTAAGCACTCAAGGATCTTTTTACAATACCTTTCAATAAGTGTTCCAATTAGAAACTAATTCAGGAGGATAAATAAACAAAATTGAAACAGACTCATAGCAATAAGACTAAGAAATTCGGTTAAAAGAAATGGCAATTAGTTCAGATTTTATGACGTAATAACGAATATTTGTACACGCATTCAATCATACTGAGCTATATTTGAAAACGACCATCATTTGTCAACGAACTAATGATCTTTGCTACCTAATGAAGCAGCAGCACCTTCTCCACAACCTACGCTGCTAAACCTTTCATGTGATCTGCTGTAGGCAGAGCAACAGTTGATATTTTCATAACAAATGCAGTGGTTATAGCAGCTATTGGAACACTCTTTTGTTTCACCTAATAGTAATTTTCCTCTTTTTTATTAATCCTTTCAGTTTTTTCTTTCAAAATTCTCTCCAACTTTATTAGATACCGATCAACTTGTGCTTTTAAGCTTGCAACACTTTTCAACTGTTCTGGCAATACAGCTGTTTTCATTTGAATCTCTTTCTGTGCTGGTGTAGCTTTTTATTTCTTTATTCTGTTTTGCATACATTTCAATATAACATTTCAGAGAATAATATTTTCAAACTGAAAACTTATGGAATATTGATATAACTTCTTACGTTTCTGACCTCTGTGTATTGAATAACCTACGCACTACAAGTGGAAGCTCTCCACTTTATATTTTTCCGTTATATTCTTCAATTTGAGTTTCAGCTTCTCTTATATTTTGATCAACATCAGACTGTATATATTGTTTGAATCTCTATTTCCGCGGGTAGTTTAATTGACTGTCTCTTTGCAACAGTAGGTTCAACGAAATATTTAGGTTGCTTATCTAAACAGGACGTAACCTTTGGTATTTGTCGCTTAGATTTGTCCAACCAAATGTTTGTTAAAACTCCTTTCCTGTCTTGTTTGTTATAGTGCTAGGTGCTATTTCCAACTTGATGTTGCCTTTTCTTTTGAAATTTGAAATATTTTGGTCTTGCTATCAGAATCACGTTTTATACAATAAAGAGTTTTGTTTCTTATTTTTAAGTCATTTCTTGTCAACTTATAGTGTGCTCATTTACATCCAAGGCTTGATGTTTATCCCTTCCTTGATCGTGCCAATAGGTTTAAGCAGAACGTTTTCTTCGGGCCAATATCTTCACCTCGTTTAATTTCAGCAACACCCGGTGCGGTTTGACTTAAATAATTTGCTAGATTATGGTATCGTCAACTTCTGCTAAAACGTGTTCTTCTACCACATCATCGTCTTCATATAAAGGATTTTAAAATTCTTTCATTTTATTGCTTCAATCAAATTCTGCTATATATTTTGTACTGATAAGCACAGTAAATGCTGCACCTTTCATTGACATCATTTACCAAGCGCTAAAGGCTATGCTTAAGAATCTCCATTTTTCGGTTGTTTAAATACCGAATATTTAACATAGATAACTGGACAAACGTCAACGGCAGAGCATTGCCAACAACGCATATGCAGAGCAAGGACCTTGCCAAGTAAAACTGAAAAACGAATTGTAATTTTTTGTTTAGAAGAATCTTACATACAGTGACAGAAAAAGTGCAGTCTACAGAAACTGAAGATTACAGATATGATTTGAACATAACTATTGCAAATGGAACATACAAGAGATTACAGGTAACAAATGTAACTGAAAATTGGTTGGTTAAAGAATGGGAATCAAATCAAGAAGACATGTACAATTTTTATCAATTCTAAAGGTGCTAAAATGACCATCTACACAGTAACATTATTGATTAGCAGATGTCTTCTAATTAAGACAGTTTACAAACTGAATTGAAAGATAATAACGTGATATCAAACTGTATCAAATACTTCACTGCATTTTAATCATTTAAGATAGGTTTGCTTCGATTTGAATTGAGTGCACGTTTGGTTATATTCACAAATATTAATTTTTACAGGCAACGAAAGGGCAATGCTGAAGCCAACGTGCACCGAAAGTGTCGATTCTACAAAGCAAACCAGAAAGAAATCCATGGAAAATATGGAATAATTGCTTGAATGTGTATAGGTTGCTTTGAACTACAATTCCTACAATAGTTGTCATTACAAGAATACCTTATCATGCAATAAAGTATTATAGCGCAAAAAAAATTAGACAATTCTGTCCCAAATTTCCTCAAATATTAAGCTGGCCATTTCGAATGGTTCAACTTTTATAATGTGCTGTTCAGTCTGTTTTCTCCACGGCATTTTATCATTTTTCATGCATCTTGTGCTTGACCAGTGAAAACATATTAGTTGTTGCTCAGATTTAGTCAAATCAAATAAAGAACATGGAATTAAATTATGAATATGAAAGTCATCTTCACGTACACCTTCAGATGTAGTGAAGTTTAGTCACCTTTAGTGTGTATTGTAGTAGCGTTTTTCAGCACCTCAGCACAGTAGTGGCTATATGGCGCCAACTAAAGATAAATGTTTGAAAATATAAAAATGAATTGCTCAACAAACTTAGGAAGATAAACCCTCCCAAATAAATGTACACATGAAGTATAACAAGATAAGAATATAAAATGTAAAACAGTTTAAATTCTGTCCAAAATGTATATAAAATAAATGATCAAGGTAGCACACGTAAAATCCTTATAAGATATGGTCAATTTTATTTTTATATAAACCGCATTCCCTCAAACAATCCAAGATTTTCTCAAGTGGTACATCATCTTACAGGTTCTTCATTCAGTTGACATCAAGATGCTTCTGTCTTACAAGGTGGAAGTCGACACACTCGACAAGAATGTGTTCCACTGTCAGCGGACACTGGCAGAGTATGCACTCTGGTCGAGGTTTACCCTTCAAGTGGTATGCACGAGTCAGTTACATGTATCCGATACACGATCGGTACAATACCACTTCATCTCTGCGATTTGTTCTATACTAGGGATGCCACTCTCCAAGAGCGGGTTTGATGTTCTTAAGTTTGTTTGTGGAGATTTTATTCCACAAATTTTGTAAGTATAACGAACATGCTGATTTATACAGTATTTTAAGTTAGTATATGGAATCTTCCATTCGTAAGCGGATGACTGCAGGGCAGCTATGGTTGCGTTATCTGCCCTGTCATGACATTTTATACCAATGCGACTATGCAGCCAACAGTACAAAATACTGTTCCTATATTTTATGAGAACATCGTGTTTCTGTAATATCTGGGATACTAACGAGTTGTCAGAATTAAGATTATGTAAGGCTTTCAATGTGGAAAGGGAATCCGCAACGAGGTTTCAACGTAGTTTAAAGCTTTGGCTATGGCTGTAATTTCTGCACTCAAAAAGTTTTTTTTCTTCTGGTAACCAGCTCGAAATGGTTTCATGGGCTTCTGCAATGGTAGCTCCAATTTTGTCTCCATCTTTCAAACCGTTTGAATACAAGGACGTATGGCTACGATAGGAGGCTCTGATTTTATTGAAGTTACACTAAAAAAGGAGACGCTTTGTTGGGGACTTTTTGATATCGCAAAGGTCAAATATTATTTTGGGATGTTTTGATAATAGAATATAAATTTTGCAGTATTTCCAACACTGATTTTTGCTGTTTCTAAGTTAGCACATATTTGTATGCCAAAAAGTGGAATGAAATTTGATTTCTGAGCGTACACGATTTGGTATTTGGCGCTGAAGACAACATTATATGCGAGGTTAGATGGATTAGAAGATAGGTTGGTAGTACAATGAAGAGCCAATATGTTTTGTCTGAGATAAAGTCAGGGTTAATTTCCCTCAACATAGAGGCTTTCTGGAGGGGAAGTTCTAAAAATGCACCTAGACAGAGTCTAAATCCCTGAATGTGTAACCTTTCAAGCATCTGCGGTTACGATTTACAAGCTGATCAACACACATTCGAACCATAGTCAAGTTTAGATCTTACTAATGACCTGTATAACCGGAGCAGGACCTTCCGATCTGCTGCCCAAACTGTATCCCACAACTCGTATTAAATCCAAGGCCTTTTGGCGTTTGTCCCTGAGGTATCTAATATGTGGACGAAAAGCTAATTTACGGCCGACAATAAGCACTAAACAGTTTGTCTCCTGCACAACAGGAATAATACAACCGTCGAGATAGAGCTTTGGTTCATCATAATACGATGTAATAGGCTAATGTGCATACACACAGATTTAGATTTCAAAAATTTGAACCCGTTTTATTCTTCCCATTTCTGAACCCTTTTTAAGCTTATCTGCAGTTGATGTTCAATAGTATGAATACTCCTTGATCTATAGCAGATCAAAAAGTCGTCAACATATAATAAGCATTTCCTGGACAAGGCATTTCACTATGCTGTTAATTTGGATGTTGAATCGGATGACTGACAATATGCTGCCCTGAGGCAAATCCATCTCCTGAGGATAGCTTTCAGAAAGGATGCTGCTTACCGCAACTATAATATTTCCATCTTTCAAAACATTGGAGATAAAGTTAGGTAGGCTTCTCCTTAGACCTAGTTGAATAGGTCATTCATTATGCCGTTCTTCTATGTGATGTCATAAGCTTACTCAAAGTCGAAAAAGACAGCAACTATATGTTCTTTCTTTATGAAAGCTTCACTAATAAATACTTCAAGTCTGACAAGATGGTCTATTGTGCTACTCTGGCGTCTGAATCCAAGTTGGACGTCTGATTGCTGTCTGTTGCATCCCATATACCAGAGAAGTCTATAATGTATCATTCAATCTATGGTTTTGCATATACAGCTTGTTAATGATATGGGACGATAGTTTGAAAAGTCGGTTTGGTCCTTTCCAGGTTTAGGTACTGATATCGCCGTTGCTTTTTCGTGAAGACACTTGAAGTCGCCAGTTTCCCAAATTTTGCTGCAAATGTTTAGCAGTGTATTTAGAGCGCTGACTGGTGAGTGTTTCAGACGAAATTAATAGTGGATATCATCAGATCCTACTGAAGTATCATGGGTCTGATCAAGAGAGTCTTGTAACTTTCTGAGAGTATAAATAGACTAGACACCGAACATGCTCAGAGTCATATCTGATTTAATATTTATCTGATTGATTATAAAAATTTTATATTAAAAAAACACACACACACACAACTTTTCTTGGTAAATGTGATATCCTGTGGTTTTCCTTAATGCAATATCTTGGTCTGTGTTATTCATTATAGTTCTTCCTGTTTGCATCCTGCATCCTTTCGAGCACTTTTTCTTGTATTCTTTGTTTTCTTCATGCCTTTTCCTTGTCATATGCTATTTGACGAGGTTTTTGATAGATGTTACTTCTGTAAAACTCAGTTAATTTGTTTTTACTTTTCCACACAGAGAACATGTCTGAACTTCATCGTTTCGTTTACACAGTTAAATTTCAAATTATTGTTCACTACTAGAAGTAACATTGAAAGATTGACTTGGACTGATAATTTACAGCTAACATTTTATAACATCCTGAAATTATACTTAACTAACTTTCCAAATATGTATTACGGAAGATAAATAAAGTACAAATGAAAATGCAAATAAGGTTAGCTGAAAACCTGAAAAGGTTACTTCACAAGAAAAAAAAGATACACATAGAGTTGAAATTAACCGATAACTTGCACAACGTTCAAAAGAATTAGAAAAGACAAAGTTGAAAGAATACCTAAAGAGACAGAGTAGTCTATAAACATCACTGAATGATGCAAGCACACTTTGTGAAAGAAATGATGCATGTGCACAGAACTAAACTTTGACCAGTCTCTGACGTTCACATAAATATATTTTTGATAGGTGGTTTAGCTGTTTTAGGTATCTTGTTCGTTTCGTCAAAACGCAAAGTTTGTCTCTGTCTTTTGAAGCTGATTATTTAAAAACCTATTAGAAAAGAAACAATGTTAGAGATTCTTTAAATCAACACCACTAACGAACAACGGCACAACCTATACTAAGTACACGAAAAGACTGTTTCTATATACAACAGTGGAGCCTGGACTTTGTCCAACCCAATTCCTGAAATGTTTTAGCTTTTCAGTTAATAATATCATTTCTTTTACCTATATACAAAATGTCGAGTCAAACAAACAATATTATTAACACTATTTACAATATAGCGCCTAAATCTGCTGTCACATTTGTCTATACCATGTATTTGAAGAAGTAGCTTGAGATGTCCATTCGTCCACCATCAAATACGGATATCTGAGAAATTGTGAAACTAATTATTTCATTTCCAGTTAGTTCACAATTTACTACCTGATAGCTTATGAACTTTTACCAGATGGACTTTTACTAGATACAATTCTTAACACGGTACAGACAAATGTAAAATTAAACTTACATTGCTAAAATGTTTGTGGCTTATAATCAGCATATATTTTATTTACAATCAAATGTCCAGTGAAGCAAAAAAGTATCCACACAATTTTACCATGCAATATTAAACTTGGTTCTTATGGTATCCTACGACATGCTTTTATACGTGCTAATAAAATTTACAGTTGGTCTATATACATATATTGAGATTTTGCATGATACGCACGATAAACACTTCTTTGAATGTTTGTACACAACTTTGTTGGGCTGATGGCAGCATAACATAGATATGTAGTTTACCCGTATTAGACAGTTTTTTTAATTTGTCATCTTTCTTTCTTATGTTGTTTATCCTTCGTTTGTTTATTTCCCCGTCATTTAAACATGTAGGAGTCAAAAATTCTTCTTGACTTTTGTGCTTAGTGTTTGTTTTGTGGATGTAAGTTGTTTCTTCCCCTGATGAAGAGCTTGTTTAGCTCGAAACGTTAGAAAACTTTTTTTTTATTTGCGCTCTTATCAATTTTGTGTCATTATATATATATATATATATATATATATATATATATATATATATATATATATATATATACCTATAATATTTTAATTCCAAAGGTAATAGTAATACACTCATACTTTATTCGTTCAAGCGCTTTTGTATTATCGTCATGGATACTCGTCATGTAGGTACATTATACTTTAGGAGTAATTTTGTAAATAAAGAATTTGACGTAAATGTTATGCAAAAAAAGCCAAATATCAATAACTTCCTTTCATCTATATACAGCACCTGTATACAAAAAGACATTTGCAAGACTGGCATGACCATTAAACACCGCACACAGACCGATTCTAAACAGAGAAAAACAAACTGGACAGAAATGCACTCAAGACAAGCACTATGCAGTAACATTAAGTAAATTATAGAGAGTAATTTCATTTCTATGTTTGTAATTAACTGATTGTGCAGTTGATTCTGAAGTAATCTTATCGTACTGCAAACAAACGTTTTCCAGTTGTCTTGGTTACCACCTTCGTTCACTTCAGAGCCTTTTGTAAGTCTTATGTTAAATTTGAAATTCTTTAGCCAATGATCTATTAGAATCTGAAAGTCTAATGGTATTCTAAACTTTTATCCATATTCACAAACTGCACAGCTTCAGTACCCGTTTCATACCGTTTCTAACCTTCCATCTATCCATCTCTTCGTCGTATCTCTTCGAACGATTCTAGATAGTTTTCCAGTATTTCTTCATCTGTAGTTATGTGAAATTTTGTTTTCTGATTTACTTTCACTTTAACAAAGTGAATAGATTCCCAGAATATTCTTTTAAGCTTTTATATTGGTGTTAAATCTGTTCAATACACTTTTCAAAGCGTTCAATGTATTCAAATGAGTAAATGTCTCTCAAATATTTAGATGTCATATTTATAAACTTGCTCAATTCGTCTGTAAATTTGTTATCACTTAAACTTTTAGCCAGCTGTCAGCTGTTCTATAGATTGTCCTATGAATAGAAAACTAGCTGAGAACCCGATTACCTTATTTTGCTAAATTAAATATGTTTTTCATCGTTGTTTGGTAGGACTTTATCTCTTCATCTCGATAATTTGTACTAGTTATTTGCATAAATAATTTACTGTCATAACCGTTCAAGTTATATACGCATTTTGGATATTTGTAATTCATATTGCATTTGTTATGCGCTTGACTTATATATTTACCTGCTACATTTTCATGGTCTCGAACGTTATCTACAATTATTTTTTTCACAGACGTAATATATATTTGCTGAGTAAAAACAGTTTCATCTTTCTCTGTGAACACCATAGGTTTCGAATTTTTCGGTCTTTATTCTTTACACCAATTTTGCAGTTTTACTCAACCCATTTTAAAACACTTTAGTACAATCTGTCCCTCTGTATACTATTGACTTACATCTCCTGTGGATTTATTTGATGCAACTATTAAAGCCTAATGGAATGTGTTTGCCCGTTTTGATTGCCCAAAATAGTTTGTCTCTTTAGGTGATCTGCCTCCAACAAGCCTCGCCGAACACAAGGTGTCAGTATGCCTTCGGCACACAGTCAGCGACAAGGTGTTCCGAAGGACCATCATTTTGTTTCTTGTACAAATTTCTTTCGGTATGATTACAAATTTGTTCCTCTGGCACAATGATACTTTCAAAATCACTATAAACAGCATACGGAGACTTTAATTGGCGTTCATAGTTTCTGAATTTTACATCTTGCCTTCTTCATACATTATATCTATAGAGTTACCTAGGTTGCAACATAGTCTTTTGTTTTCTTATCATTTTTCAAGGTTAATGAAAAGATTAGAGCATGTTTTTAGATCTGATACTGTCCCTGATGGGTTTTTTTTTTTTTTTTTTATCTGCACCAACCTAATTTTTAAAAAAATATATTCCAGCGTAATCGTACCTTTCATCTTTATAGTTATTAGGACCCCAACATAGAAATATGACTAACAGGTTAACACGAATTTCTCTGTGTTACATTTACTCTAACCGGTTTGTTGTAATTTGGTTCAACTATCTCATAAACATTTATAAATATATCAAATTCATTTTGGTTTTATTTCTTTTCTTTTTTTTTCTTTTTTTATTATTTTTTTATTTATTTATTTATTTTTTTTCTTTATTTTTTTTATTGGTCTCTATGTATGTTTTTGGGAGTATTTAAAATTGATTCCACTGCAAAGAGAAAACATGCTTTATCCATATTTTTATGTTAATGTTAGCATAATGTTTATATATATATATATATATATATATATATATATATATATATATATATATATATATATATATATATATATATATATATCTTCATGTGTGTGATATTTGGACTGCCACCATACACTTTGGGGCTGCCAAGATATCAACGAGAGAGGGAAGAAAATAATAGACTGTTTCCAGACACAATCTTTGCCTAGTTAATGCTAAGTCGTATACCTACCTGCATCCTGTCACAGTATCATACTCGTCCGTAAATCTGACCATCTGCAATGTATCTACCTGCATCCTGTCACTGGATCATACTCGTCCGTAGATCTGACCATCTGCAATCTATCTACCTGCATCCTGTCACAGGATCATATTCGTCAGTAGATCTGACCATCTGCGATCAATCTTTTCTATTTGATTTCTCCTGGGAAGTTGGTGACGACCTCTGCTTTAGAGACCACTTCGAATATATTTAGGAAGCAATGCTCCCAAATCCTAAGAACTAAGGCAGATATAGGAATTGAACAAGACAAATTGAGAAATGTTTAAGTCCCTCTGCGAATCAAATTAGACAGTTTTGACAACATGGTGGCTCCAATCTGAATAAATACCTTAGATACAAAGGTTTTCCAGGATGTTGCTGTGGATACAATATCGAAATCTTCAGCGATTTATAAATGTCTAATGTTTTGATGATGCGTGCATAAACGCCACCAGGGAACGAAAAAAGTCCTTGAAAAGTTCAATGCCAAACCAACAACTGAAAATCTGAATAAATACCTTAGATAAATTGCTAAAGATCATCGTACCATTATAGACAGAAAGCGGAAAACATGGAGATCATATAACTTTAGACTGAACTCTCGCTCTTGTATTTAATCAGTATGGAACATGGTACGAAAAAGCCTTGGCAAAAATAAAAGCAGCTGTCTCAAACACTTAAAGAGATCTAATGAAATGTACACGACCTTGCCGGAAATCACAAATACCGAATTATTCTGAAAATTTCTCCCGTGTCCAAAACCTGAAAGGAAACGTTCATCTAAATTTCAAATCTGGTAGCGCTGAAGGTTACAATAAACCTTTCGTTCTTAGGAAGCTACAAGACTCTCTTGATCAAGCCCATGACACTTCAGCAGGTTTAGTTGATACCCAAAAATCACTTACCTGATACAGATCTCGATGTGCTACTAAATATTTGCTAGAACATTTGAGAAACTGGCGACTTCCCACTGTCGTGCCGAAACGCAATAGTGATACCAGTACATAAACCTGGAAAGAACCATACCAACCCTTCCAATTATCACCCAATATCACTATTAAGCTGTATTTGCAAAACCATGGAACGGATAATAAATGAAAGACTCCTCTGGTATTTCGAGTTCAACAAACTATTTTCAGACTTTCAATGTGGATTCAGACGCCAGGGAAGCACACTTGACCATCTTGTCAGACTTAAAGAATTTCTCAGAGACGCTTTCATAAAGAAAAACATATAATTGCCATTTTTCTGACTTGGAGAAAGCTTATAACACCACAAAAAAGTATGGCATAATAAATGATCTATTCCACCTAGATCTAAGGGGTCGTCTACCAAACTTTATACAGAATTTTGTAAAAGATAGAAATAGCAGAGTTAAGGTAGGCAGCACTCTTTATCAAAGCTATCATCAGAATATTGGTGTATCTCAGGGCGGCATATTGTCAGTTACCTTATTCAACATTACAATTAACAGCATAGTGAAATGTCTTAATCCAGAACCTGGCTGATCATTATATGTCGACAACGTTTTGATCTGCTGTAGATCAAAGAGTATGCATACTATTGAACGTCAGCTACAGATAAGTTTAAACAGAGTTCAGAAATGGGCAGAACAAAATGGGTTCAAATTTCCGAAATCTTTAGCTGTATGCATGCACTTCTGCTTTTGCCGATTAAATCGAATTCATGATGACCCAAAACTCTAACGTGACGGTTGTTTTATTAATGTTGTGGAGGAGACCAAATTGTTAAGGCTTATTTTTGACTGTAAACTAACTTTCCTTCCACATTTTAGGTACATCAGGAACAAAGGTAAAAAAAAACTGGATTTAATACAAGTTGTGGCAAACACAGACTGGGCAGCAGATTGAAATGTATGCAATAGAGTTAAAGTAAAATATTTTGTAAACGTTCAAGGACCAGTTTAACCGATTCAATTATAAATTCATAATTTAATTATGATTCTATTCTTCCACTTTTCTTGTGTAGTCAAATTTTCACTGCTTATATTCCAAGGTCATGCGGAATGTTAGTGTATAAGTTTATTATATCAAATGAAGCAAGTGTTGGTCACTCGTTCATGGTGTCTAGTAATTGGTTGACAAAAAATCAATATCATCCCTTATGAAACTAGAAACTTCTTTGCAAAGTGGTTTTAACATATTTTCACTTAATAGGCCCTCCAACAATAGATCGAAATTATAAATCTTCGGGTTTGTTTATTGTTACATGTCAATATTTTTTCTTCTGTGATGGTATTACTTTTGTGGATTTTCAGGAGACCATAAAAGGTAAAAAAAACTGGATTTAATACGAGTCGTGGCAAACACAGACTCGGCAGCAGATTGAAATGTCTGTTCAAATGTGCACGGGTCAGCTTGTAAGTCTTACCTCTAGATGCTTGATCCGATACTCAGCCTGGGAACATTTAGAACTTCACCTTCAGAAAGCTTTTATGTTAATGCAAATGAACAATCACTTTATCTCAGACGAACGAAATGTGCATTTCAGTATACCACTCTTGTCCATATGAGCCAGCATCTTATGCCGTCTTTAGGCCCAAATACCAAAGCTTGTACACTGAGAAACCGATTTTCATTTCACCTTTTGCTATAGAAATTCGTCCTGATTTAGAAGTAGCAAATATAAATCTTGGAAACACTGCAAAGTTCTATATTCCTAAATCACCACTGTGCTTACCAAAAATGCCGGAAAATATTATCTGAACTTTGCCAATACAAAAAGTCCTCAGCAAATTCTCTATTTGTTCAGAATAAATTCAATTAAATCAGAGTCTCCTATTGTGGCCGTACGTATTCGTATTAATTGTCCATTCTTGTCGAGTATGTCGAATTCCACTCTGTGACACAGAAGTTCTTTGATGTGAACTCAGTGAAGAAACTGTATGATGATGTACCACCTGTGAGAATGCAGTTTATATTTAAAAAAATTTGACCATATGTTTGAAGGATTTTACATGTGTTACCTTCATCTTTTATTTGATAAACCTTTAACAGACTTTTAATATCTTTACCTTTTAATGTTTATCTTGTAGTACTTAATGTTTACATTTATTTGGAATGGTTTATCTTTCTAAAGTTTTGTGCAATTCTTCATTTATACATTTTTAGAACGTTTCTTTTAGTTGGCACCATATAGTCATTAGTGTGCTGAGTAGCCGTTAAACACTAATACACACATACTTACTATTATTTTGGTATGAGTAGTAGAGAAGGAAAATATGGATGACTGAATACTCCACCACCAAACCCCATTGCCCCGCTCTGTCAGCTAGGATCTGTATCCGCCACTGCAAACTAATGATTCACGCGTAATCTTCACAGTCACACAATCCCAAGTACATAAACACATCTACCCGTCCATGTGATATACTTTCTATCAAATCATCTAGTTTAGGCGCTTATGTATGAATTTTCTTCCATTCAAGTACTGAAATTTTACATTTGATCCGATAACACAGAAAGCGTCTATTATGAAACTTGATACATAGTAAAATATTCTTTAAGAAAAATCAGCTGAAAACTATTGCTTACAAGTTAATAGATAAATTCCCATCATGTAATTATGTAATTAAAGTGTCCATAGGTGTCACAATCTGAAAATCAGGTAAAGTTATTGTTGTTTTTCTTTCTTTCTTTCTCTCCTCCTACCCTCACCCCCTGCCTTTCACGAATCACTTACGTTGCAATTGTTTGAGAAACACTGTCGGGTCGTTGTTTCATGACGGAAAGCAAATCTATCGGAAGATTCGTTTGGTCACACAGACGTAAAAAATTACAGCATTCGAAGAGAGGACGTAAGGGCATTCGAAACATTTAAAAGTGCTTTTTAATTTTTCTTTTAGACATTTTAATAGCAATTTTCGATGAAACATACTGAACTGTCTAAGGCATGCTCACGAACTATTTTCTGAATATAACTGAGTCATATCAGCATCGTAATGGTTGATTTATTTATGCCTTCTTCTTTTCGATTCTAAACTGATTGAAACATTCATCAGGTTAAACTGTGCAATAGTTGCCTACAATCTTTAAACGTTTGCACCGTGTCGCTGACAAAATCAGGCATTACACTAATGACATAAGGTGCTGTTGTGTATTTCGTTTCTGTATCAGTTACCAATTCCTCCTGCTAATGTTGAATTTCTTTAAATCACATTGCCTAAATTTTTGCGTTGAGTCATTAACATTATTAAACGTTTGTGTGACGACAGAATATCATTTGTGTATTCAATTATTCCAAATAGCGGCGTTCTATGCCTTGACAGGCAGAGGTATGTTACCTCCCTATCGGGAATTTGTCCCAGCGATTGACTCAGCCTGCCTAACGCGCTGTTTCTATAGCAATCGATGCTGGATATACTACTGCTTACTGCTTCAAAATTATTTGTCCCCATAGGTTTCAGTAAATTAAAATTTCATGATTCGTGTGATTCGCCTGAGTAGAAAATATAATGCTCAGTGAACGAATTTAATTATGACAATGTTTGAAGATTGATTTGAAATACAGTAAGCTGCGAACAAGCTGGACAGACAGCCTTTCGAAACGGTATGTCACGTATGCATGTTCGCATCAAATGCTTATCACTGGATTTTCGCTATCGTCGTGTGACATATCATGGAAAGAATCCTACAATCTGATCTCAAATTTTCACTCATCTCATTATCGCTCAATTGTAATACTGCTATACAAAAACCAATAATGTCTGCGTTTCATGTAAGTCGGTGGTGTCCATTGTGAAACGATTAGCTATCCCGTTAACTGCATTGATATTGGATTATTTGACTTTTGTATTCTTCTGATTTCCATCTCTATGCAGATACTCCCAGTTGTTGCTGGAGAATAAAGTGGTCGGCAAAACCTGCAATCAGAGAATATTGTCTGTAAGCTCACATTCCGCATTCTCTAGGAGGATAATTACAGAAGAAGTGTAAACCTGCATGACCTCGGAGCATTAATTTCTGGTAAAATGTTGATCAACCTACCGAAAAAAGATAAACCGTTGACACAAACAATGTCCGTGCAAATGGCCAAGGAAAAGATGATACTAGAAAAGGAAGGTAAGAATTTTTTATTTTTCATGAAATACGTGTATATCGTTCTTCAATTTCATCCCTGACAGCGATCACTCAGTTTAACACAGAAACAGGCTTTCGAGGAAATGTGGTACAAAATACTCCTATGTCATGCAGATAATCTGTCACTAAATGGTCTCTGGTCATAATTGACAATGAGGTTGCAAAAATCAAAAACTTGTCCCTGGAGAATTTTTTAAAATTTGTTATTTTAATATGCAGTCTGTTTTAGTCGGAATATTGCTTTAATGGCATACAAATCTTCGTGGATGTGTTGTACGGGCATAACTAACAACCGCATTTCATCGCAATGCAGGCAAGAAGTACATACCGTGTACTAACTCGGATGAGTGTTTATTTCTAAGCATCGCTCAATTTACAAATATATTCCATTAAGGAACAATTTCAATTCAATTCTTTGTTTAGAAACAGCATCTCAAAACAATAACACATAAATGATGGTCGTTTAGACAAATTTGGTTTTGTTCTGAAGGAAATGTTACATAATGGATTTGTGCTTGATAATAGATAGATATCTCCTTTTATATAGTTTGCTGGACGCAGACTAACCATACAGATATGTTTACCTGGACGCAGACTAACCATACAGATATGTTTACCTGCGACCACACGGGTATATACTAACCATGGGGATTTTTTTGCTGTTGTTGAATCCTGGAACTGAAGTTTTGTATGTGTTCGAACTCATGAGAGTTCGATTTAGTGGTATTTTTTCATGATCGACGTTCCAACATACCTATATATGGTCACGAACACCTTATAGAGCGAGAATATGTACGGCTAACGTGGCCGCGGGTGTTGCAAACAGTCTGTGCGTTGTATACTTATTTGCTTAATTATGCACGAAAATTCCATCTCTACGATACGCTATTTGCACGATACGCATCTTTCTTATATTAATATTCGATATCATCTTGTCATTCTTTTCAATTGTCGAACTGATCATTGATGGGTCTTAAAATAACTTGTTTCGTATTTTCTTACGATTTATATATATTTTTTAATTTTTTAAAAATTATCGGCTGTCAGTGTTGTGTGTGAGGTTTTGAGGACGATATTGTTGCTTTTGTTATTTGAAACAGAAAAGAATACAGTCGTTTTACTCTGGTTTTCGAAGTTCATAGTTGAATCACACCGCTCTTCTATTCAAAATCATTGAAGTATCCCAAAACACAATACTGAAATATTTAAATGAGTTTTACCTACATTGATATTTTAATATGGAATATCTTATTACTGATATTAAATCATGTACAACTCTTGCTGCTATTAAACACAAATGTAAAACGTTCTTTTTAGTCCGAACGAGAATTGTATAGTTTATTTTATGAGCCTGCTGTATTGTATTGCCTCCAGTCTGTGATAATACTTACCTTATGTGGTTCGTGTATTTTATTGCACATAATGTGAATACTGTACATTGTAGTGCATTTCGACCCTGTGTGAGACGAGTCTTCAGTTCAACAGTCCATCGAGAATAAAATAAAGTATATTCTTCTTCTTATTATTATTATTATTATTATTAATATTATTGTTGTTGTTGTTGTTGTTGTTTAAGTTCCAAAATCCTATCACAGAAGTCTGTTGTTTTCACTGGAACATACATTTCTTGTTTTTTTTTCAATTTTGTTGAAAGAGTGACAAATATAAATAATCTTTTTACATTTTTAGTTTATCAAATGCATCACATTGATCACAACGATATCCACGCCTCTATTAGATTATCGTACATTTCAATGCCACGAATTTTAAAAATCGACCAATCAGAAAGCGCGTTACATACGCATATGTGTCAGACACTGAGTAATTTCTCTTAGTTTTAAAAAATACCAACTGTTTTACAATTCATTCCCTTAAATTAGTCTGCTTCGTTGAAGGTGATAAACCTTCACACTAAGATGAATGCCACTAACGTTTTGTTTAGTCCATGCGTTATCTCAAGCACGCAACTTTGAATTCAAATCGAGCGTAGCAGCAGCTGCTTTGATTAAGATGACATTAACAATCCCATGCGTCCCTCGTTATGCACCTGTTGAGTATTTATTTAGCTCGTTTCAAAGCCAGCATAATTCTCAGAAACAATGACTCGTCACACCAAGTGCCAAGTGCCTGTCTAAAAACTAATTGAAGGGTCTGCATATATATATATATATATATATATATATATATATATATATATATATATATATATATATATATATACATACATACATACATACATACATACATACATACATACATACATACATACATACCCTTGCAACTAAACAACTACTGTGTGGGAGCATACACTGTCCGCTTCATAGAGCGATTTTACCTGAAATAAGGATAAACAGTACACATGATGACCTCCCTGCAATTGGAAGTACACGGTGCAATTTATTTATTTTAGGTAGTTTTAGAAACATTATATAGCGCATAAGTGCACTGTTGTTGATGTAGAAAGGTAGTTGTTTGCGTCGGCGTGGTAGGACAAATGGTATGGACAGTCTGAACTGTTAGTAAACTCCATTCAGAAAGCTTGTAACAGTACAAGTACTATAATATGACTCAAACTTTAAAGAAAGCCAAAGTCCCTATCCTCCTTTCCCCTCAAATGAAATACTACACGATCGACGTACCCTTGAAATATAGGCGCTCGGTAAGTTAGTTCAAAATGCAAACACATCTAAATTAAAAGGGAAAAAAAAATTGTTGCTTTTCTCCGTTGTCTTTCCACAATTTCATTTTAATCTTATGAATATATTAAAATAAATTCGTGGCTATGCTGGTGGCTATGTTGGTGAAGATCGCACTTGTCGCAAGGTTCTTGTCATTCTGTACACCTACCATCAAATGTAATTTGACCTCCATCAAGTGTAGAGAAAGGTGAAGGACATATCATGGTGACGAAGCAACGCTGTATAATATTAGTTAAGCATATATTACTCCCTGTATTGACTGCATTCATGAAGAAAGAATGAAACCATACATTACTAGGCTCCACCTGCCGTATCTACTACTAACTATTATTCAATCGTAGTTCTTTTTTTCTGCATTTAATCAATCGTTAACCAATCTTAAGCCCGGCTGTATATGGGTCATTATGTAATTACACCCTGGAGCGCTCTGGAACGCCTAACTCTGGGACAGCGAATTCGTGATTGTTTTGAAATCTAGAAATCTCGCACTATCTAACATGCATTAGTTCATATGTTATAACTCTTCTATCTTCCCTTAGATTTTCGTGAAAATTTCACTATAAATATTAAATGTGATTTTAATAAATGATAGGATTTTCAAAGGAAAAACTTCGATTTCATTGGCCAACCTATGCTAATCAGTAGATGTGGTTATCTCAGCTCCAGTGATTGGTCTGTTAGAACCAACATAAAAAATTTACGTTGCTTTACTAATTACATGATTTAAAGATAGGTCTGAGGTATAAAGGAGGATTCACTATCATTTTCTCACTAACAATGGAACTGAACAGATTTCTAAATATCCTGTCGCGTAGATTATTCATGCAAACGAGCCTGCATTCCTTCAGGTCTAGATTCTTTACCTCAGTGTAATATTTTTTTAAAAAAGATCAGACTCTGCAGGCTTGTGACATCGTTTGCTTCAACGTGAAGCCACTGTTACTGAATAATGCATGCATGTCTTATGCGGAAATTTACTGTTTAAAAATAATTAGTTGGAAATGCCAATGAAATAGTGGTTTATTGGTTTCTAATTGTTCACGTTTTGGGTCGTTGGTAAAGCTACATGGTATATCAATCATAGTGTGACAGTCTGATATTACTTTCGAATAACTGGTCAGTCCTTGCAAGTTATTTATGAATTAACCTTTATGTTTTAAGTGGTTTCCTGCATATGGCAACAATGCTAAAGAAAGCGGACAATTAATCTAATTTCACTGAGTATTCTCCCCGTGCACTTCTCAGAAACAATGGGATTATTTCAAACTGCCCGTCCAGTACGTATGTGCGTGCGTATGTAATGTCAGGCAACCTTTCCTGCACCACTTAGACAGAGGCTTAAAAATTTGGAATACGATTGGGGTTGTCTACAAATGTGCACAACGGTCATTCCATTTCCTGGGACTCACTGAAGGGGAGACACTTTTGCATATATGTGTAATAGGGGTGGTGGTGGGTGGGTTGGTATATTTGAGAAATATTTGAGAAATATATGGCGATAATACTGCTTTGCTGTAGACTTTAGTTATTGATTGTTGAAAGTTCAATTTCATATATAATGCAGAAGTAAATATTAGACAGTTGAATTGGATACAAACTAAATGTATAAAGTGAATTGAATTATGAGAAATTCATGTACCGTAGTGTCCTCGCTTATAAGTCAAACTGCAAACAACATAGACCCTAATCTGCATATGTTATTTGTTCTACTGATTACTTCCAACTAACGACATAGACCCAGATATGCCGGTGCATTACGCAACGGCATACCTCGGTCCGTGTTGTTTTGCAGTGCGAATTGATTTTTTTAATAAGTGTATCGACTGTACACGATTACTATATATTGGGGGGGGGGGGCATTTTTTTTTTGTTTTTCTTTTTTTTGCTTCTAATAACTGTTGAAAACTGGAGTCGTTGATGAAAGGAAAAATAGCCGATTATGTTAGTATATTTGTCAATACTCAACTTGTTACCATTCGAATGTTCATAGTGAAAATCTTGACCACAACCATTACCATTGTAATCACCGTCCTCACGTTTTGAAAGAAAGGGTGGGTTTTATGTAATCTTTCGTGTTGGCACATGTTTGCGTAATTCTACGTAACTCCTTACTTGTTCTATATAGGTGAAGGAATTGGACCCCATATAATCCGTTCCATTGAAGCTCAACGAGACTTGTATACTTTACACAATCATGTTGATTGAAAATAAATATATTGCAGGTAGTCATGCAACCTTCCTTGTCGTTCTACGCCCAGCATTGTCCCTGACCTAATATAAATAAAACAGAGAAACCACAGCTCTATACCGTCACATTTTTCGAATAATAAATCACCAGCCTGTTTTGCCCTAATTCCGACGATCTAGCATGGGCAAATCAAGAACACAGAAAGAAAGGCAATGAACTGTTAAGAAGGATACCGCCTAGGAAGAAAAAATGCAAATACAGGGTTTCTACTTTAAAATGACTCGAATTCCTGTTTGTATGTAGATGTGCACGTTTACGTCCTAGGCTGGGGCGGGTCAAAAAGAATGTGGCACCAGAAGTCGTTAAAAATTGTAAGCAAAGCGTTTGAAAAGACTGCTTAGCATTTCTTGTACCACTCATTATCATTATCATTATCATTATCATCATCATCATGACTTTTACTATCATAATCTCTTGTACCAGTAATACAAGTGGTATTCTGAATAAATATATTGTTATTATTATTGTTGTTGTTGTTGCTTCTGTTGTTGTTGCTGATCCTTGTTATATTATTCCTCATCATCATTATCATCGCCATCATCATCATCATCAGCAACCTTTGGACGAATCCCATCTTTTTTTAACATTGTTTGCTGTAACACAGTCATTATTTCCGCACGAACAGTCTTCTGGTTCTGATAGAGAGATAATTACTTTTTAAATCTTTAGGAAATTGTTATTCTCTCCACATCCCTATTTTATAACTCAAATCTATTACATGTATTGATTGTCTAAGAGGTTTATACGTTCCCCGTGATCACGTTTATTAGATCGTATGTCGAAGTCTTCAAAATTATCGCGCCGAACATGTGCCTGTCGATTGCAATATTATGTCGTCCTATGTTTTAAAGAGAGTTCGATGCCGTACATGAGTTGACGTAAAAAGTGGCTACTACCGGTAAGAAAATTTATAAGTTCGGAGTTATTCTTCCAGTCACCTAACATACATAGTCATGGAAAATCTCATACTTGCAAAAAACAAAGTAGACACTCTACTTCACATCTCCTGCTTTAGACACTCTACTTCACTTTTCCTGCTTAGACACTCTTCTTCACATTTCCTGCTTTAGATACTCTACTTCACATTTCCTGCTTTAGACACTCTACTTCACATTTCTTGCTTTAGGCACTCTACTTCACATTTCCTGCTTTAGACACTCTACTTAACATTTCCTGCTTTAGACACTATACTTCACATTTCCTGCTTTAGACACTCTACTTCACATTTCCTGCTTTAGACACTCTACTTCACGTTTCCTGCTTTAGACACTCTACTTCACATTTCCTGCTTTAGACACTCTACTTCACATTTCCTGCTTTAGACACTCTACATAATATTTAGTAGATAAACATTCTAATATTGGTTATGGCATCAAGAAGACTTTGAAGAAAGGTTGCTGCAAATTACATTTTTCTAAAGTTTAGCGCTTTGTGTCTTAAAATATTACAATCTGAAAACTGCATCAAATTTCCTAAATTATATACTTTATCTTTAAATATTTACCAAAGATTAACGCACATCACATATTTTTCAGTTTCTTGACAAAATCGAGTAGTTTATATTTTATTATGGAGTTGTGATGAGTGCTAATGTTATAGTATGAATCAGTAATACTTTCTATTTGGAACATTTATGATTACTTGAGCCCTAGAAATGCACTCCATTCCCCGAACTGGTACATTTCATATTCTGACTTTTCCCGGATAGTACCGTAAAGTGTTCATTGTTCGGCAGTAAATTAATATATCTGTACTTATGTGCAAATAGACGCTTTCAAAATTCTTGCTTTCCATGATGCTTCAGACACTGTTTATAGACTAATCCACCCCATAACAAAGAACCATTATAAAAATCTTACAGAAAAATTGATGACGATTAACCACCTTGTCCATTGTATGTATAAATGTAATAGCTTTCATGCGATTTTAATGCCAATTGGCTGGTAGACGGCCAATGTAGGAAACGACAGACGAAGTTGTTCTTTCCTTCGCTATGTATTTAATTTGATCTTTTCATCAACATATCGGCTTCTCTCTCTCTCTCTTCTCTCTCTCTCTCTCTCTCTCTCTCTCTCTCTCTCTCTCTCTCTCTCTCTCTCTCTCTCTCTCTCTCTCTCTCTCTCTCTCTCTCAGGAAACTTTGAACGTCGTAGGCTGATGCTTAGAATAAGCAAGAAGCGTGTCAAGAATAATTGTTTACATCAAATATTCATGCTGATGTTTGGATTCACACGAAGTGTGCTATAAATCGTTATTTTTCATGGCTCCTGATTTACGATCATTTGAAATGGGCCTTTCGGCGAATTGTACAAAGTATTTGCGGACCAAATCCTACCTTTGACAACTTGCAAATCAACGTGGAATACCACAACCATACCTCATGTCACCATGACGAATTGCATGGCTACATCCGGTTGTTCCATCAGATAAAGCAACCAATCTGATGCGACTTTCGCTGATTTGAAAGTTGCGGTTGCTTTGGTCATGTGACTCAACTATGCAAATATTATCAGCCATTTTTGTTTTTCTAATCACTCGTTAAATGAACTGAACGAGCAATCCACTAAAACGAATAATCTGAAATAGTTTTACCTGTTATATATACATGTTTCATTCCTAAATGCACGTGACATTCACGTGACACATCCACGGACGTTTGAGTCAAGTTACATGACCAAAGCACGCGCAATTTTCAAATGAGTGAATGAGCGAAAGTTGCATCTGATTCATAGCTGGATCTGATAGAACAACCGGAGGTGTGTGCTGTATTAAGTTGTGTCTTGATTCGATCGTTCTTAGGTAAGGTATATAGTTGTAACAACCTCAGAGTTTCTCAAATACGAGCAGATACATTCTGAGAAACTTTTTTTCCTTCTTTCTTTCTTGTACAACATCGTATGTGTCATTTTAGAAAATAAACGTAATATTTGTTGTATGATTAATAAGGACGATAGATAAACTGAAACACACTGATATGCTTCATAATAAGGGATATTCATATTTGTATGGACGACGATGTAATTAATCTCTCCATATTTGACTCTGTACGACAAACCAAATTAATATCTTGCAAGAGGTATAGAACAGACACAGTTAAGGCTAGTCCTTTATTTTAGAGGTGTAAAACAGACACAGTTAAGGCTAGTCCTTTATTTTAGAGGTGTAGAACAGACACAGTTAAGGCTAGTACTTTATTTTAGAGGTGTAGAACAGACACAGTTAAGGCTAGTCCTTTCTTTTAGAGGTGTAGAACAGACACAGTTAAGGCTAGTCCTTTCTTTTAGAGGTGTAGAACAGACACAGTTAAGGCTAGTCCTTTCTTTTAGAGGTGTAGAACAGACACAGTTAAGGCTAGTCCTTTATTTTAGAGGTGAAGAACAGACACTGTTAAGGCTAGTCCTTTCTTTTAGAGGTGTAGAACAGACACAGTTAAGGTTAGTCCTTTCTTTTAGAGGTGTAGAACAGACACAGTTAAGGCTAGTTCTTTCTTTTAGAGGTGTAGAACAGACACAGTTAGGGCTATTCCTTTCTTTTAGAGGTGTAGAACAGACACAGTTAAAGCTATTCCTTTCTTTTAGAGGTGTCGAACAGACACAGCTAAAGCTATTCCTTTCTTTTAGAGACGTAGAACAGACACTGTTATGGCTATTCCTTTCTTTTAGAGATGTAGAACAGATACAGTTAAGGCTAGTCCTTTCTTTTAGAGGTGTAGAACAGACACAGTTAAGGCTAGTCCTTTCTTTTAGAGGTGTAGAACAGGCACAGTTAAGGCTAGTCCTTTATTTTAGAGGTGTAGAACAGACACAGTTAAGGCTAGTCCTTTCTTTTAGAGGTGTAGAACAGACACAGTTAAAGCTATTCCTTTCTTTTAGAGGTGTAGAACAGACACAGTTAGGGCTATTCCTTTCTTTTAGAGGTGTAGAACAGACACAGTTAAAGCTATTCCTTTCTTTTAGAGGTGTTGAACAGACACTGTTATGGCTATTCCTTTCTTTTAGAGATGTAGAACTCACACTGTTAAGGCTAGTCCTTTCTTTTAGAGGTGTAGAACAGACACAGTTAAAGCTATTCCTTTCTTTTAGAGGTGTAGAACAGACACGGTTAGGGCTATTCCTTTCTTTTAGAGGTGTCGAACAGACACAGTTAAAGCTATTCCTTTCTTTTAGAGGTGTCGAACAGACACAGTTAAGGCTATTCCTTTCTTTTAGAGGTGTTGAACAGACACTGTTATGGCTATTCCTTTCTTTTAGAGATGTAGAACAGACACAGTTAAAGCTATTCCTTTCTTTTAGAGGTGTAGAACAGACACTGTTATGGCTATTCCTTTCTTTTAGAGATGTAGAACAGACACAGTTAAAGCTATTCCTTTCTTTTAGAGGTGTCGAACAGACACAGTTAAGGCTATTCCTTTCTTTTAGAGGTGTTGAACATACACTGTTATGGCTATTCCTTTCTTTTAGAGATGTAGAACAGACACTGTTAAGGCTAGTCCTTTCTTTTAGAGGTGTAGAACAGACACAGTTAAGGCTATTCCTTTCTTTTAGAGGTGTAGAACAGACACAGTTAAAGCTATTCCTTTCTTTTAGAGGTGTAGAACAGACACGGTTAGGGCTATTCCTTTCTTTTAGAGGTGTCGAACAGACACAGTTAAAGCTATTCCTTTCTTTTAGAGGTGTCGAACAGACACAGTTAAGGCTATTCCTTTCTTTTAGAGGTGTAGAACAGACACAATTAGGGCTATTCCTTTCTTTCAGAGGTGTAGAACAGACACATTTAAGGCTATTCCTTTCTTTTAGAGGTGTAGAACAGACACAGTTAAGGCTGTTCCTTTCTTTTAGAGGTGTAGAACAGACACATTTAAGGTTAGTCCTTTCTTTTAGAGGTGTAGAACAGACACTGTTATGGCTATTCCTTTCTGTTAGAGATGTAGAACAGACACTGTTAAGGCTATTCCTTTCTTTTAGAGGTGTAGAACAGACACTGTTAAGGCTATTCCTTTCTTTTAGAATGTTCGCTCTATGGGTACTTTCGTCCTTGTGTATTCATGGCTAATAATCATTCCTTCCAAAAACTGTCCTTTTTAGATTTCGTCTATTTTCTATATGTCCAGTGCTTGATATTGATCAGCCTGCTACCCAACATATAACTAGGAGGTCAGTAATTCATAGGATGAATAAAAATTGCAATATGAGACCGCTCGACTATATATATATATATATATATATATATATATATATATATATATATATATATATATATATATATATATATATATATATATATATATATATATATTCAGTTTTAATGAAACAAAATGCAGTGCGGGAGAGAGAAAGAAAATGCAAGGAGGGATGAGTATTGAGGCCCATGACGAGATGCTGGCAATTCCTCGACTCTCCAGAGACTTGAAGCTTCAAAGAAAACTGTGAATTAAAAATGTACTTACCTCATGCCATGCAGATGGGGAATTTATTTTTAAACTAATACTATTTCTCAAATTGTTACAGCAACTTGTATTGGCTTACTTTTTATGGGAAAGTAGAAACCAGTTGGAAAGTGGAAAATTTAATCGGATGAGTTAAAGTATGCGTGTCACAGTCAATCTCTCTGGTACGGGACGAGATTAAACAGAGAATGATTTATGGAGAGAGAGAGAGAGAGAGAGAGAGAGAGAGAGAGAGAGAGAGAGAGAGAGAGAGAGAGAAATAGATATATGAGTGTCCTGGCATTCTTCTTTAACTTAGGTATCGGGATAAACACCTGGTGGCAACAAAATTTTATCCATTTATATTGTGAGCTTTTAGTGAGTTTAAGCAGAAAGTGAAACATTAAAAACCGACAAAATTTAAAATACACTAATATCTTGCTTACTTACCAATTAATTAGGAGATAAGTTCACCATATAGACGTTACATGTTATGACGTATTCTTTGAGTTCAGCATCCTAGTGGACATAATGATCTAACTCTTTGCTAACTTCCGTCAAGTCAGGTGAAAGGTCCAAAAGTCGGTAAAATGGATAATATTATTGATTTCCTCAATAAAATAGGATATATTTTATGCAAGAATCGTTTGTTCCTAATTGGCCTATCTCGTAAAGAGACGTATTTGCCATTTTTGTAGATTTTGTCTTCGTATTTTTCGTCTTCTTCTTTCATTTTGTAGCGAAATTTTCCTTCGTAACATCATGTAATTTTGCCTTCGTAAGTGCCCTTGTGTCCCTGTGCCACTGAGGAAGAGCTTTCCTAGCTTGAAGACTGGCTATAATCAGTACCCTCTCTGTTACCAATGTATGTATGTATGTATGTATGTATGTATGTATGTATGTATGTATGTATGTATGTATGTATGTATGTATGTATGTATGTATGTATGTATGTATGTATGTATGTATGTATGTATGTATGTATCTATGTATCTATGTATGTATGTATGTATGTATGTATGTATGTATGTATGCATGTCAACATACATACATACATACATACATACATACATACATACATACATACATACATACATACATACATACATACATACATACATACATACATACATACATACATACATACATAAATGCATTCATATAAAAACACATAAATCGGAAATAGCACTGGCACTGAATATCGCCCAGTCTTCGTACGACATACATACATACATACATACATACATACATACATACATACATACATACATACATACATACATACATACATACATACATACATACATACATACATACATACATACATACATACATACATACATACATACATACTAAGATGTAGAGAAGATCTATTCATGTATTTCAGTTATAGGATACTCTTTATTTGCACGATATTATTTGGTCATATTTAAAATGGGCAATAATTGTTTTTCCTTTTCTGCGCCATTTATAACCAGATATATTGGTTTATAAATAAAACGAAAAAAAATGTCAAGCTGTCAGATAGGTATGAAAAATATTAATCATAAACATAATAAAAGTCTACGACAAATTATAACTCCTCACGATGTCAGTTTCTAAATATGCTATAGACATATTATAACTACTCACGATGTCAGTTTCTAAACATGTTATAGACAAATTATAACACCTCACTATGTCAGCTTGTAAACATGCTATAGACAAATTATAACTCCTCACTATGTCAGTTTCTAAACATGCTATAGACAAATTATAACTCCTCACTATGTCAGTTTCTAAACATGTTATAGACAAAGTATAACTCCTAACTATATCAGTTTCTAAACATGCTATAGACACATTATATCACCTCACTTTGTCAGCTTGTAAACATGCTATAGACAAATTATAACTCCTCACTATGTCAGTTTATAAACATGCTATAGACATATTATTACTACTCACGATGTCAGTTTCTAAACATGCCATTGACAAATTATAACACCTCATTATGTCAGTTTCTAAACATGCTATAGATAAATTATAACACCTCACGATGTCAGTTTCTTAACACGCTGTATTACATATTATAAATACTCAATATGTGCCCTTCCAAACATGCTATACGACATATTATAACTGCTCACTCTGTCAGTTCCTAAACATGCTATACGACATATTATAACTGCTCACTCTGTCAGTTCCTAAACATGCTATACGACATATTATAACTGCTCACTCTGTCAGTTCCTAACATACTATAAATATATTATAACTGCTCACTCTGTCAGTTCCTAAACATGCTATAGACATATTTTAACTGCTCACTCTGTCAGTTCCTAAACATGCTATACGACATAATATAACTGCTCACTCTCTAATTTCCTAAACATGCTATAGACATATTATAACTGCTCACTCTCTCAGTTCCTAAACATGCTATACGGCATATTATAACTCCTCACTCGGTCAGTTCCTAAACATGCTATAGACATATTATAACTCCTCACTCTGTCAGTTCCTAAACATGCTATACGACATATTATAACTGCTCACTCTCTAATTTCCTAAACATGCTATAGACATATTATAACTGCTCACTCTCTCAGTTCCTAAACATGCTATACGACATATTATAACTGCTCACTCTGTCAGTTCCTGAACATGCTATAGACAAATTATAACTGCTCACTCAGTCAGTTTCGAAACATGCTATACGACATATTATAACTGCTCACTCTGTCAGTTCCTAAACATGCTATAGACTTATTATAACTGCTCACTCTGTCAGTTCCTAAACATGCTATACGAAATATTATAACTCCTCATTCGGTCAGTTCCTAAACATGTTATAGACATATTATAACTCCTCACTCGGTCAGTTCCTAAACATGCTATACGACATATTATAACTCCTCACTCTGTAAGTTCCTAAACATGCTATACGACATATTATAACTCCTCATTCGGTCAGTTCCTAAACATGTTATAGACATATTATAACTCCTCACTCGGTCAGTTCCTAAACATGCTATACGACATATTATGACTGCTCACTCTGTCAGTTCCTAAACATGCCATACGACATATTATAACTCCTCACTCGGTCTGTTCCTAAACATCCTATAGACATATTATAACTCCTCACTTTGTCAGTTCCTAAACATGGTGTACGACATATTATAACTGTTCACTCTGTCAGTTCCTAGACATGCTATGCGACATATTATAACTGCTCACTCTGTCAGTTCCTAAGCATGCTATATACATATTATAACTGCTCACTCTCTCAGTTCCTAAACATGCTATAGACATATTATAACTGCTCACTCTGTCAGTTCCTAAACATGCTATAGACATATTATAACTGCTCACCCTGTCAGTTCCTAAACATACTATACGACATATTATAACTGCTCACTCTGTCAGTTCCTGAACATGCTATAGACATATTATAACTGCTCACTCTGTCAGTTCCTAAACATGCTATAGACATATTATAACTGCTCACTCTGTCAGTTCTTAAACATGGTATACGACATATTATAACTCCTCACTCGGTCAGTTCCTAAACATGATATACGACATATTATAACTCCTCACTCGGTCAGTTCCTAAACATGCTATACGACATATTATAACTGCTCACTCTGTCAGTTCCTAAACATGCTATAGACATATTATAACTGCTCACTCTGTCAGTTCCTAAACATGCTATACGACATATTATAGCTGCTCACTCTGTCAGTTCCTAAACATGCTATAGACATATTATAACTGCTCACTCGGTCAGTTCCTAAACATGCTATACGACATATTATAACTGCTCACTCTGTCAGTTCCTAAACATGCTATAGACATATTATAACTACTCACTCTGTCAGTTCCTAAACATGCTATACGACATATTATAACTGCTCCCTCTGTCAGTTCCTAAACATGTTATCAATATTAAATCATAACTATCACATCTGAGATCTTTTAAAACTCCGTTTGAAACGATGAAAAAATTAATTTAACTGAATTTTTCTTGTAATTAATTCAACTTGATAAATTAAGGTGTAAAGATTGCTATGTTATTTCAAGTTGAGAATGTGCAATCTAGACTACACACTTTTAATAATTTTTAATCCCAATAGGACGATATTCAAAGGCACTGAATCGTCATCAAATTCTAGCATGAAAATTATTGTATGTGTGCGTGTGTTTGTGTATGTATGTGTGGACTGACCATCTGACCGACGTTTTATTTGTACTTTTGTGGAGAGAGAGAGGGGGGGAGAGGGCAGGGCCGGCCCGACCATATAGGCGAACTAGGCGGTCGCCTAGGGCTTTAAGGGGCGCCAAATTAGACGGAAGTGAATATTTGTTGTATAGTTAGCCTATGTCGCCAAAAACTCTTGGGCCGGCCCGAAAGGGGGGGGGGGGGGCGGGGGAATAAACCGCAAGTTTACGTTGTCCCCTGGGATTTCTTTTCACTTTCTACAATGTATGATGTAACCATCATAAAATGTAAAGAAGTACGAATCAAGTCAAAATGATGGTGGCTCCTTGATTTCACGTTTTTCGAGCCGATAATTTGTGGATGTATTGGGTGCCTGGTTTCGAGCCGATAATTTGTGGATGTATTGGGTGCCTGGTTTCGAGCCGATAATTTGTGGATATATTGGGTGCCTGGAGCTTGCACTGACAGTGAAAGGACTTCAACACAACCAAAACGTGTTCGTTTTCATCAATGAATCGATATAGCCACATTGTCAAAACGACTCTTTTTACGTTAGAAGTATCTAGAGTATAATACCATCTTGCCGACCCACAAACAAATTTAAAGATATGTACATACTATTTTGAACTCATTCCTGTCAAATAAACCAAAAGTTTATAAGGATCTATTGTTACTTGTTTCGGGATCTATTGTTACTAGTTTCAAAGTTCAAGTTCAAGATATTTGTGAAATACAGAAAACTCCGGATATAACGAAGCCAGAGACACTCCAATAATCATATCGTTTCATCCAAATTTCGTGATAATCGAAGGAAAATATTATACAAAACACCGGAATGGACTTTGCCATGTAGTTCGTAATTTCCAATATTTCGTTACATCTGACATCGTTATAAACGGAGTGTGGTACTGTATTTATGATATTGTCTGATATATGTGATTCATGGAATCATTCGATATAGTTTTATGTATTATTATGTATTAGAGACACTTGTTAACATTTTCGAACTTGAAATCCTGTCACAAAATATTGGTTTCATTGAAAGTACAAGCTGCTATTTTAATAGTCCGTAAATTCGATGAAAATATAATAGCAAATTGCCATGCAATAGCCCCCCACGTAGGTCTGTTTTCCATTCTATTTTCTGTTTTCTATTCTTTTAGCAGTCTCTAGAATGTAATTATGGAGAATCGAATAAAATACGAGTGCTGAAACGATTTTCTGGTCATTACAGTCCTTATCAGCTTTTAAGAATTGTCCCTTATTCATTTGCACAACCTTTTTAGTATTATGTTAAATTTTATGTGCTCTAATAAAGGCCTTCACAAAAGTGATCACTGGGACAGTGTACCATTATATTCACTTTAATGCATTATTTGATACGTGGTAGCACGTCAATCCACCGCCCTTGATCTTAACCTACTGCCCTACTGACTTAAACCCACTGTCCTAATTGTTTTCTTTATTAGAATCATATATTTTGGTGTTGTCTGTGTCAGTGAGTTCTTCTATCGCCTGCTTGAAAACAAATCCATTCGTGCGACGCTTATTTACAAGATTATGGAGAAGACTAAGAAAAGAAAAAAAAAAGAATTATATGGTGAAACTAAATTGAGTCTCGGCTCATTCTGCCTCACTCTAGACGTTTGAGACCCTTGGTTTGATTGTCAGTGCTTATTATGTGGCGGAAATGTGATGTCATTAGATGTATGACTACGCAGTCCTGTCTCTATACATATCGTTTACGACGAATTTATTTTCCGTAGGTTTTACATGAAAGACTTATATCAAAGAATGTGATTGGACAATTGAGCCTCTTAGTGGACTGATACGATTTTCATTATCAGTTAGAAGAGATATGACCGCGATTGCCTGTTCTCCTGACCTTGGTTTCTTCAACATTACTTTGTATCCCAGAGTAAAATTTTCTGTTTATGGTCCTGCCTATCAAATTGTAGTTAGCAGGGCCCTTTGCGACGCACCCATCACTGACAGCTTAAGTTTCCTTTGATGTTATTATGTTACGATGCCAACACGCATCGTTTTTACTGTGCTTTACTCTCTGTTGTGGAAGTTGTTTTTGTTGCCAACTTCCCTATTTTCAGTATAAAATAAAAACAATACAAAAAAACAAACAAACAAAAAAAAAAAACTGCCGCATTTTTTTAACAATCAGATACGATTCTAGCTTGATACACAAAGGTAGAAGAGATTCCAAGAAAATAGTAGAAATCCACATGTATGGTTGCAAAGTTTGACAATATATTTTAAAACAATCATTCGGAATGATCATTCATATATAGGACAAATATATGTAAATTGTGTTTTTCATACTGGAGATCTACAAATATATGTAAATTGTGTTTTTCATACTGGAGATCTACAAATATTTGTAAAATGTGTTTTTCATACTGGAGATCTACAAATATATGTAAATTGTGTTTTTCATACTGGAGATCTACAAATATATGTAAATTGTGGTTTTCATACTGGATATCTACAAATATATGTAAATTGTGTTTTTCATACTGGAGATCTACAAAAATGTTATTGCCTTTGATGAAAAAGAAAGAAGCGATCATTGAGAATTAAGGTACCAGTGGTACAATTATTGCCATGCTCGTAGTCATTGTCATTTTCTTAAATATTTCCTCCACTATAATCACCACTATTCTGTAATTGTATGTTGCGTAACCTCATCAGACGATATGTTAGAACAACATAATGCATTATGACGGAAACATGTGGTATGTAGATATTCACAAGGGCTTTGACATTTTCAACCATCTCCCACCCTCTGGCTGGGGCTAGTGGTGAATAGAGTGAAACCAGAAGCCATTGGAAATCTAAGAAATTGGCAACTATGCGTTTACTACTCCCATTCATCATTATTAGCATGATACTCATCATGCATTTAGTCGCGATCCCATCGTTAGCGGCATATCTGTCGTTTACTGTGCGACAGTCCGATCTACAAATCAGCACGAAATAATAGCCTGCACTTTGTCATAGAGAGAATATTATTTTTGATGCGCCCAAGAAGTTATTACTCTGTTTATTATTTTATTGCATAGCTCAAATCCATTATTGTGATTGAATTATACATAAGTTTGTATGATCGTCCTGATCACGGTCGTAATGTCCTATATCGACTTTATCTAATCTTGTGTCCATTCACACTTGTAAATGTGGAAACTGATGATCAAAACGATCATTTTTAATCGCAATTTAATAGGTTGTTTTCTTGTGTATGTATTTTTAAACATTTGTGAAATATGTCGCTGCTGACAAGATATTTGAGATCTCTCAGCTTTAATAACTGTCATTTAATGTACGAAATTTTCTGTCATTTTGAGAAAGTTTCACGATGGCCTAGATTTATGACTTATAGTTTTCTTACTGCTTCAGAGAAGGTATATTTCGACAGATTTTCTGTTCCATAAATATTATAGAGCAGAATTGTTTCTTTCTAATATAGATTTCTTGTACAGTTAATGCGTTATGTTTTAGGAATCATTGGGAACTAGTGATTAAATAAATAAAACATCTGACCAAAATTTCTAAAATTTAATTTTTATCCAGACACCACAGAAGACAGACGCAGGCCCAAGAAGTATGAATATTTGTCATTACACTCACAAAATAAACCTGTTAAGCATGTATTGTATCAGAAAAATAGACACATACTATTTTTTTAAATACACTGTACGAAATATCATGATCCTCAATGTACCCACTGATGAAATCATGCACTGACACTGGCATATAATGAAGAAAATCGTACAACTCACGTTCCGTCATGTTGACAACGATTCAACTTTTTTATTCTGTTTTTGAGCACTTTTTCTTCTCAAACTTTGAATTTGCGGTGAGTCAGCTCAAAAAGGAAATGCTGACAGCTAAGGAAATGAATATACAAGTTTTAAAGTTTTAAAAGTATTCGGGTAAATAATGTCTGTGTAACAGTTTCGTTGTTTGACGACCAACAGGAACGCACCCGAATAAGTAGTACATTTACCTGTATAGGGTAAATAGAGATCATTTGGTACCAATTGTTCTGAGGTCAATTAGTAAAGTGCTTGTAGCACCACTGCCATGCTCTAGCACCTACAGTGTCCATGCATTTGATATTGTATAATCACGGACTGGTTGAAAATTTTGTTTAAAAGGTCCAGTTATCATTCACTGATTTTTTTTTTTTTTTTTTTTTTTTTTTTTTTTACAATGACAACTCAAGATTGCTAACAATAACACTCTTCATCTTATGATATTGAAAAAAGGAGTTTCCGATTTCATAGCTACAAAAGTAAATTACAGCTATCTTTTAAAGAACTTTGCATTGATGCACTCTGTAGCATTTGTAAAATCAAGAAAAGTGAACTGGTACTTTTTATGTAAGTACATATATATATATATATATATATATATATATATATATATATATATATATATATATATATATATATATATGTACCTTATTGTATTAATCGGAGTCATTTCAGAGTTTTGCCGTTAAATAGTACCTCATGAACGCCGTCCCCCGGCCTGAGATTCAATTGTCAAGTTGGGCATGTGAACTCCGGAGCTCCTGCCCCCCCCCCCTCCTTCCTGTACGTTTCGCGTAACATTAAAGTAAAAAAAAAAAAAAAAAAAGGTCCTGCAAGGTGGGTGTTGGGGTCTATCATTTTCACATTATCTCCCCAGTTTTTGTTCGCTGTGGAGCGGGAAAATATACGTTGACTGGCTAACCGGGTCCCTTATGAGGCCGGCTCAAAACTGGTTTTACAATGTAGTCCTGCCACTCACACACTTTAAAGTGAAGTGAAACTAAGGAACGACTACGCTCAAATAGGCCCCTCTAATAGCAACGTAATGAAAATGTTTGTTGCAAAATATACGTGTGTCTTGTTAATGAATGAAAGGACAGATTTGTTCTGGTGGATATACCTCGTAGCCTTTCGCTCTTTTTGGTCACCTGTCGATCTTTTCAGTCACGCGTCCATACTATTGGTCAAAGAAAGACTCAAACGAAACCTTGTCACAGATGGTGGAAATAATACGCTACTATATACACACGTGTGGAAAGAATACGCTACTATATACACACGTGTGGAAAGAATACGCTACTATATACACACATACGCTACTACGTACACACATACGCTACAATATACACACATACGCTACAATATACACACATGTGGAAAGAATACGCTACTATATACACCCATACGCTACTATATACACACATGAAATGTTCTAATCTATTGATTGCATCAGTCGGATATATACTGACCTATGCGTGAAAAGAATGTATACTTGCCTGTGCAGTAATAAGGCCGCTGTATTAATTCTTGTACGTGTAAAATAGAGAGTTTGCCTCAGCCAGTTGTAACACCTTACCGCTATTGGCTCGCCGGGCTCCACGCAACGAATAAAGAATAAAATGGTAAGACAGCATACATCAGGTGAGAAAAAAAAGCAAAGTTTGTTGGGGCGGGGGGTGGGTGAGGCTGACCCCAGCTCCGACTCCGACTCCCCCCCCCCCCCCAAGAGGCCGGGGGTCAAAACTTTGGTTTTTAATTATATTAGAGAAATAAAATTAGTTTCACCTAGTGTTTGGAGTATTTAAGTATGCATATAAGCCATGGTATTTCGAGGGAAAAACAAATGTGCCTTAAAATAAGAAGTAAAGAGGTATGCAGGAAAAACTATGTTGCTGAGTATTGTGGTGTATATGGCGGAGTTTAGAAGAGGATGTAAAGCATAACCATGCTGGAATTACAGTGCTGGAGCATGGGCCGATTACAAAATATGGAAGTACAGTGCTGGAGCATGGGCCAATTACATCATATTGAAGTACAGTGCTGGAGCATGGGCCGATTACAAAATATTGAAGTACAGTGCTGGAGCATGGGCCAATTACATCATATGGAAGTACATTGCTGTAGCATGGGCCGATTACAAAATATTGAAGTACAGTGCTGGAGCATGGGCCGATTACAAAATATTGAAGTACAGTGCTAGAGCATGGGCCAATTACATGATATTGAAGTACAGTGCTGGAGCATGGGCCAATTACATCATATTGAAGTACAGTGCTGGAGCATGGGCCGATTACAAAATATGTGCTAGCTGCGGTGGTCCACATGCGATAAGAGACATGAAGAGAGTATACAACATAACAGCAAGGAGGCATTTTAATAAAGTTATTTATGAACTACAAGCAAAACCAAAATCCATGTAGAGAGTTGGATTGACTTATATAAAGCTTATCATAAGCACGGCATTATGTCTACTATCACATGTTTGAACGAGTTGCTTCGCAGAGGGATAATATTCCAGAATGATTATGATGATGAGCTCGATGCATTATTGGCTGGTCGGCCAGTTTTGGCACCAATGCACAATGTTGGACAGCCAGTAGCACAAGTCCCACGGGACAATTTTGATGATTTAATAGACGATATTCTTAATGAATTTTCAATGCCCAGTCTGCGACCCCATAGAAAAGCCAGCCTGATATTTTACTTTTGAGAAGCCTGTTGTTCCCGCGGTTCCCACTAGGCAGACATATACCATAGAGCGTAAGATTACACTCACGACAGAAAAGGAGGTAAGGAGAGGTTCTGGGACCAAACGTTTCGAAAAGGCAACGTTGTGCTTACACAAGTTGACGCCAAGCACTTTGGAAAGACAACTGGGCATCGCTTTCATACTACAGCCAATACGCGCTTGCACTATTTGGTTGTTATTGTCGAGGCACGCGCTATGGTTTAATTCGTGCGCAAGCGCTACCAGAGGGCGCTAAAGTAATTGGTATTGATGTCGTTCGCGCCTCTGTTGCTAGAATTGCCAAGCTGCTATCTTTACCTGTGCTATCCAAGTTTGACTACCTACAGAACCCCAGAGGTGGTCCTGTTTGTCCCGCCAGCTTATACCTGGTAGAGGTTACAAATATTGTCCTCATACTATTCTCCGTGAGGCATGACTCTGTCAAGGGTATGCTTCTATTGTATGCAGAGAAGCAGGGAATAGGCTTTGAGATTCTTGGAGACCTTGTGCCACCCAAAACTGTGCCTCAGAATGCAGATAAGGTATTGTGTCAGCTGTACGGCTGTTCCGGTACTGAGTCACTGGTGACTACCACAAAAAGTACTTATCAAAACTTGTCTACAGACTTGCCGGTAGACGCTATAATACGGTTGTCTAGGGTCAGCTCTACCAAGCCAAGAGCAAGGCCTTAGCATACAGAAACGGTCGCCTGAGTACAGAGCTTGACCCAGACCTCCACCTAGTTGTTGACTAGGTACAGATAGACCTTTCAGATGGCTATCAACCAATTTTGCATGCGCATCCTGTTCCACAAGCTTATTAGCACACTGGGCGACACTGCAGTTGCAGTGCGTACGGATTGTGTTTACATAAGAGCAGGAGGCCCACCAGCGTTTAAAGGATGCCGGCTTTCAGTTTACAGAAACAGACTTCTTCGGGTGACAAGATTTAGGTCGCCTTTGTAGCGACGCCAGCTCCAGTTTGCTTGGATGTCTGTTTGCATGCGAGATGGAGGACCTGGGTGTGTCTGTATGTCCACATATACCTGTCATCGAGAACAAGCTGCTATGGATAACGAATGAGACGATAGGGAGGCTGCAAAACTAATAGAAGCAGACGCACCACGAAATTGATCGGCAAAGTAAATAGACAACTACATAGCAGAGCTACTCGGAAAATAAATGAAACGGAGGCACTCGTAGACACACTTGCCGGTAATAGCTGCACGCTCACACGCCTCACCGGCCCTCTCCTGGTTGTGGGACGCTATCCTTGAATTGGACATAAACACCCTTGAGTTTAGCTGGGGAGAAAACCTTGGGTGTTGCACATGTGAGAAAGTACTTATTATCTGTCCCACCAAATTATGTTGCTACAGAGCCGCCAAGGAATACGGGCTGGAGGTCATCAGCCTACACAGCCTGATTGGCCGCAGACCAGAAGGTGCCGAGGACGATGTTACCTTTACGCCCGCCCCCCCAATACAGTCCTTACAGTAGTATTATCTTTGAGGAGGACTTCTTCTACACTGTGTCGCAACTTGAGTGGATCTCTGGCTTATCCAAAAGAAGGAAAACATGCATATTGTTCTTGGCAACAGCTATGCGTCCCAAAATGAGCCAGTCTTGCAGATATTCGACTTTGACTTTAATAAGTACTAAGACTCGCGCAGATTTTCCCTCGGCATCTTCGCCTTTGCAAGTATAAGTGGCACCCAGAAGAAAAACGTCCCTGAATGGAGGCCCTGTGCGACGAACTGCTGATATGCAGAAACAACAAAGGCTTGTGGTATCAGTTGCCATGCCCTGAAGACTGTGATATAGGCCCAGCTGCAGCAGCTGGAGGCTGAGACCTTTATATCCTACATAGCGTTTACCAACATCGTGGATCTCGTGAACTCCTGGTCGAAGAACACTTGGCGGCAGGGACCGCAAACAAACAGTTCCAGACCACGCAGTAGGCGCATCTATGCCCTGTTTAAAAATAAGAGATATATAAACTCAAACGTCAAGTACGTTGTGCAGGAGGTCACCGAAACCCACCTTACTATTCGAGGCAAGGATGATGTGGACCGAACGCTAAAGCGAAACAGCGCTTCCAAACTACTTGGTAGGCTGTGGTGTCGCACAGGTCACACAGATAAGGGTCAGACCGTTGGCAACAAGCTTTACATCAACGATGTTAACCGGTCAGGCAATTATTTCTCCCAACAGCGAACAAAAACGGTAGGGATAATGTAAAATTGGTGACCCACACACACACACACACACACACACACGCGCACATAAACACGCACACACAAACACACTTCCTTTACCTTTTTTATGTGACGAAAAACGCATGGGACCGAGGTAGCAGGAGCTCCGGAGTTCACATGCCCTACTTTCAAAATTGAATCTCAGGCCGGGGAAGACGTATGCACTATCATATACCATTTCTTGTAAACAGTTTAAAAGTAATATTATTACTTACCATATAAAGGCATGTTTTAAAAGAATTAAAGACTGGGCATCGCCTTCTCTGAATCATATTGCCCGGTTTGTAATATATTTTCTATTGTTATTTCTTTATTTGCTATAAAAGGTTAAAACGAACTAATGATACCGAATTATGATTCCCATATGGTTTCCTTTATAATAGAACAATTGGCCGTTATTTCCTCCCGTAAGAGTACAGAAACATAAGCCATCAAAGTCATAACTTGCATATGATGTTAGATATAATTTGAGATACTTTTGGTCCATAACTCTAAAATCAAGGTAAAGAACGATCCTGGATTCTAAAAACAAATTACAACAGAGAAAGAAAAAAAAAAAATAAAAGCATGGAGTCCCCATTAGACAATGAAACAACTACAACAAAAAGTCCTAAATTGTTTTGAAGATCTATATCTTTATCAACATAGATAATTCGATTGCGGCAAATCTTCCACTTTATTTATATGTGCCATTCTATTCCAAACATTTTGACATTTTGGAACCAATACAAGAAAAATATGCGCACAGAGTTCAACAATGTATATAAGAAAATTATATTGTTCCCAAATGGAACCGATCAAAACATGGAATTTCAACAAATAAACACAATTGATCCCGTATATGAACGGATATGATCAACGTATGGAGCTATCACCGAATATGATTAATATGATTAATATATGGAATTATACACAGATATGGTTGACATGTGAATATATCGACACGATATGATCAATGTATGCAAGTCATAAACAAGTATGATTGATACATGGTTTGTCATTAAGTATGATGGATGTACGATTTATTTATGGTTCATCAACAAGTATGATGGGTGTATAATTGATTTTTACACATGTAGTGACATTGAATTAGATTTTCTCGAATGTAGTGATATCGAAACACATTTTTCACACATATAGTGATATTGAATTAAACTGATGCAAAAATGGAACGTATGATGTTTTTTTTAATCTCTTGGCGTCCAGTTGATGATCACGAGATTTTTCCGATTCCATAGCTCCCGTCCTATAGTGAAGGAGCAACCTCGTGTCGTCCGCTAATTCCGGCCTGCTGAAGGATCCCTCGAGAACCTCGTTATCTCGCAGACTCGCTGGTCGAGAACCTTTGACTCCTCACACTGAGAAAACCAGACCTGTCCTTTGAACCAACGTCACCATCGACCGCAGCATCCGGGTTACACAAAATCCCCAGAGTTCAACGACTCACCGCGAACAGCTAAAAATACAATGACTTAGACTCGGTTAAGTACGAATACAATTATATACATTACGCATACGCGCACATTAATTGACTTCGTCACGCGTTAAATTGTTGCAGTCGAGAATTTTGGGCAATAAAAACCATGGTTATGGTCAAATCCACCGGCAGAGAACTCGAAATAATCGGGTTTCTCACTGTCAGCACTATGTACGTGCATCAGTGGGGTAAACCGAACTCAGTATTATCAAATAGCTAAGGCTGAAACTACACCCCCTCCCCCAGTAACGCAGTATGAAGCAACGAAACCCATGTACATTGTAGTTTATATATTATACAAATGTATTTTAGTAAACACAGTTTTGTGACACCTTTCCTGATAGCTTTTGCTTCAAGTCTGATAAGAACCAAGCAACCAGCTGAGAAAATATATGAGCAATTTTATAACTTAAAATAAAATCTATCACTGACACAAGAGAGATTGACAGACGATGACTGACCTTGTGAATATCCTTGTATACATTTGGCGATCCTGGTCTATTCAACATCGTCAAACTGATTCAGTCAAATCTGTAACTTCATTTATATGCACTGCTATATTACAAACTATTAAGTTTTACGGACCATGCTAAGATCTTATACAACCGCTCAACAGGTGATTGGGATAATTTACAGACATCGGCAGCTTCAAAGCTAATCGGATTTAAATAATCTGTATCCAGACAACTGAGCAGACCCATTACGTATGTTATGTATCTATTCAACCTTGGCTCCGATTGGACGTCATACACCTAACTAGCCTAGCAACAGACAAAAACAGCATCAGCGTTTGAGTTCAAATTTAACTTGAAATAAAATAAATAAAATCAACATTTTTAAAGTTCAATAAATGAGGTTTGGTTTGGTTTTGTGAGGGTTAACGACATTTTCAACACATGACAGGCTATACATAGCGACCAGCATAAATGGTGGAGGAAGAACCCAGGAAGAACGAACGACCCACGGCAAACCTACTGGCAAGCGTTCTCACAGACCCACGCTGGTCTAGCCGAGACTCGAACCCACGAGGACAGAGGTGTGATGTGAGTGATCTGTAAAGGCGAATGCCTTAGACCACTCGGCCACCTGGGGCCCCTCAATAAAATAAACAAAAATCCTTTCACAGAAAAAAAAAAAAAAAAAAAAAAAAAAAAAATTATGTTGCATATCATTGTCTCGGTTAACATGAGGCTTACTGTTTCATAAAACTTCATATTCATCTCAACAAAGATCTATAACTGTTTATAAATATATTTAGTACACCTCAACAAAGGTCTATAATTGTTTTTTAATTATTTTTTGTACAGACGAATCGCTATACTAGAACATTCGGGAGGAACATAATATCTACATTTGTGACATAGACGATATATTCAGTAATACGTAATCTAAACGTGAATTCCTCTTTCTAATTAGTTTCATCAGCCTATTCATAGTTCTAATTGTAAAAATTGTTTGAACCAATCAAGTATTAATAAGGCTTCAAATGTTTCCAAGTTGACCTTTTTACATGTGTAGTACCGGATATAGACCCCCGAACACATGTAATATAATTTTGTGATCATAACACATCTATGCATGATGACTTTTCCGCCATATTCATGACGTTGATATTATGCAATAACTGAAAATAAACCCTTACACATATACACTGAGTTGTTCAAAGAGAGAGCGAGATGCTCAAACACATGCTTTCTAGCACTTTAAATGTTTGCTAAAGATGAAGCGTTTTTCAATAAGCTCATGTTAAAGTGACAATCATGTTGCTTATACATGACCATTCAACATGCTTAAGCCTGTAATAATGGCAACCGTTGACAACCACCTGAATAATGTATACATGTTCCGACTTGCACTGATATTTTATTGCCCATAATACATTAAATGCCGGGAGCTCAACGAAACACTTGATATTTTCAAAATGCAATCGATTTTTAGTGCAAAACCTAAACTAGATAAGTGTGCTTTGTTTCCGTACTCTGTGAAGAACACCAAAGGCAGTACACATTAATCTGACATTTCTTAAGAATATAAACAATTGAATATGAGTTTGTAAAAAGACATACAAGATATAGTTCTGGCAATTTCTCGGCTCTGCTGTGATAAAAAAAAATCCATTATCATGTACAGATTGGGAATTGTATATGAAAGATAATATCATCTCTCAGTGATCTAAATTGGCCTAAATGGATTTCGTATTGCTTTCAAAATTAGACAGAAGTGGAGATTACAAATTTAATAAAGGAAGTTCTTTTGTCATATGTATTCTTTTCCGTATAAAGCAAGATTCATCATGCGAAATAGGTATATAGTGTAATACATTTGGGTATGTTCCATTTGTATTTACGTCTCCATTTATATGTTCCTTAGATTTTAGTGATTAGTTGTTTGATTATGGGAAGTCGGTGTTGGGAACATATTTCCCAGCCCTAGTAATTAGCCAATTTCTAGGAACAGACGTTATACTTACAGTTTTTAAGAGACTTTGCAATGGCATGGATTGGTTTCGTAGTTTGAGATGTGGTCAGACTAGCATAAGTGGGCATGGAGCCAAGTAATTCCTATCTTAATTTAGAGGTGTTGATTGATTGTGCCTTTCATTGTAGCAGTTGGTGGAAGCGCACGTGCGCAACGTGGTTCAGACTGTTGTTTTTATTGACCCAGGGATGGAATCGGAAAAAAGTTCCCTGCATTGGGTGTTTGAATTGTGTTATCTGCTTCATGCCACGGCATGCTAACAAGGAAAAGCTATGCAATTGTGAAATTATAGTTGTGACATTGTGGTCATTTATTTATTGATTAGAGAAAAATTGTTTCTAGTCTTGGCGCGTTACGAGAACTTCCAGTTGACAACGAATGTTGTCGGGAAGTCCTTAGAAATAGGGGAAAACAAGGGACTTCCAGCCCAACCTCACGCATGTGTTTGATTCGCTCGGTAGAGGAACCCCTTGGCATGTTACAATAGTGTCTCGGCTATCCTTTATATGTTTAGAAATGGACATATTTTTCTGGAAAAAAGAAAACTTTGAAATATAGTTGTATGTATATATATATAATCTTGCATAAATGGCTATACGTTAGGGAAAAATACATTTATGCAAACGCTTTGATTTTATGACAATAATCGGGTGTCAAGATTTTTTGTTAGCTTTACAGTTAAAACACTCATCCCTTGCTTTTGTTGACATGGTGTCTGTAATAATCAAACGATCAAGTTTCAGTGAATGCCGGAAATGATACTAGATGCTGCACTTAGCTTAGTACGGTGTCAGATTAAAGGATTTCAAACATAGCCGATAAATGTTTTGAATGATATAAGATAATTGTAAAGTGGTGACATAAAATAGACTGACGCTGTAAATATAAATGGCTTAGTTTTTTTCATTCTTTTTTACATTACTTTATTGGCATAAGAGGATGAAACAATGTCCATTTTCTTTAGGCATAAAGCAAGCGCTTCTATTTTGAACTGATACATTACTAATTTCATGCACTATAGAATAAAGGTTTTACACTTCTATTCTACTACTACCGCTGCTGCTGCTACTACTACAACTACTACCAATGCTTCTACTGCTACAACAACAACAACAACAGCAACAACAACAGCAAAACAGCTACTACATATTATTACATAATCTCTAGTAATGGTATCATCATATTCATCGTGACCATTATGCACACACAAAAATGCACAACAATCCAATAAGAAAAAGAATTAAAAAGTATTGGTATCTGAAAGGTCAAGACAGATTGGCAATGAAAAGACAGGATCAAAGTCTGTAAAGAACCACGCAAAAAATAAAATAAAAAATGTCATGAATCATATCTATTTAATATTCTGAAATTTAAAAATGAATAACACATGTTTTGTTGTATTTTTCATTAGTCTTTTTTACATACATAATTTTGCTTCATTTTGTAAATTTCGTATATGCCCTTGCATTACTAGCCCGATCTCTAAGTGTCACGGTGGTATTTTTAAAAAGATCAAAGAAATATGCTACAATACGCAATAAAGTGAATGTTACCATAACTAAAAAGGATGGAAATTCAGAAATCAGCACAGAATGATTACAAAAATATCAGTTTCTGCCAAAGCTGATCATCCCAATGAAAATATATTCCTCAAACACTGTGGCCAACACATATTTTGATTTTTTATCAAGTATTGATACCTTATCTCTAGCATTCTACAGTATGCATGTATTTATTATTTCTTTTTCTACCAGATTTAGGTTTAAAATGTTGAAATCCCAGTTATATAGAATATCATTATCGATCTGCCTGATTTTATTCTGATACAGGTCTGCTGCGATAGCTCAATAGGTAGAGCATCGGAATCCTAATCTGAGTGTTTTGGGTTTGTTACCCGCCCAGGTCAGCTCCGGTAGGCTGCCTCGGTATGTCCTAGGGAAAGGCACTTAGCTCCCAACTCCTTGGCATGATGTAACCAATAATGTGTTGAAAGTGCCGTTAAAACCAGGAAAAACAATCATTCTGACAAATTGAATCACCTGACATTTGAGCGATGTAATTGATACATAAGTTTGTGTTTTATGTCGAAACAAATTTGTTTGTTTTAACAATAGTGTCAGTGCATCGAATACTTCTCTTATCAAAGCAAACACCAATAACCTTTTTAACGTTCGGCTGAAGAAAACGCAGGAAATCAGTACATTTTAAGATCTATAAAATGTTTTTTATTGGTAATGTACTTATTCCAATGACCAGGATTGTTGAAATGACCCCAAAGTAAATATATTTGCCTCTTGATGATACTAATGATAGATACATATGAATCTTCTTCATTTATATGACTTACATCAAGAGAGCTGAAAAGCATTCATTTCAAATGGATGTGTCATAGCACTTTAGCTATCAGTGTAAATTATTTTAAAATTATCAACTCATATCAGTCTGATTCTAATATTTTACATTCAGTCCGTTAGGAGATGCAGTTAAATGGAAAATGACAGTGATTTACAGATGTAAGCGACTTGACAATTTACGAGCTGATTCTAACGTGCACTTACTAGAATGACAGCAAGACACCCAAACTGATTTTGATAGTGATATTTCAGTTGTGGGAGAAAAAAAGCAGGGATAGGCCATTTGTTTCAAAGAGAACAAAATTAACAGGAAGAGATGCAGAAACAACAGGAAGGTGAGATACGTGATACCCGATGTAGCAGGCGGTGTTTATATTCAGATACAGGAGAAATGCAAAGCTTGTCTCTTTTAACTTGTAGAAATAAGCAATAATATCAACTAAATATTATTCTTGAATTACTTCTTTACACAGCTGTATACATTTTTCAAAAGAAACGAACATAAAATACGAGTGTACCAGTAGAAAATACTGAATTGTGTACTTTTTAGGCGTTCTACACCACGGAGGGGAATTTCTTTTACCTGACAACTTTCAATTCTCACTCTACACACCTTTTGAGTTGTTTAGCAGCAGCACACATCTTCAGATCTTTTTTCAAATATATATATAGGGAGAGAGGGGGGTGATGTTGATTATTATGGACAAGTAAGTAATAATTTTGAATTTTTGCTCTGTTAAGTCATGAAAAAAATGATTTTACGTCCGTTCTCTAAAATCAATAAATATATTGACGGTGCTTTTCGGCGTACTTCAAGGAAGTTTAAATTAAAAATATTCCACGATTTGGCATATAGTACAAAATTAAACTAAACTAAACTAAAATTGAAGACAATGGAATCTTTATTCTCTTCAGGCTTTTCTGAATGTCTGTAGATATATTTTTATTTTATATTCTTAGTTAGGATCCCACCTGTTGCCTTACACTTCTTTTTCCTTGTTTGACTTCAGCATTGTGCTGGAATAAACTCTATAATACAAGGATATTGTTCTGACTTCATATTACAGTGATATGGTGTTAAAATTAAAACAACAACAACAAGTACAACAACAACAACAACAATACTTAGGTGGTTGAAGACTGTTGTACAAAGAAGATGGCTAACAAAATGATTCGGCAATAGTTTCACAAATCCAGAAGATATTGTTATAGCGCCATTTAAGGCAGAATTAGCAGATATAGAACTTTCTAGATTAATGGAAAGGTTACCAAATATTTCAAGAGAGATGGCAAAAAATGAAATCTACTTTTGAACTTGTATATTACACAGGACTTTTCTGGGATATTTAATAAACTAGAAATGGAGGATTATTTAGTAATTAAGGGTCATTTTACTATGGAAAAAACTAGAAATAGAGGATTATTTAGTAATTAAGGGTCATTTTACTATGGAAAAAACTAGAAATGGAGGATTATTTAGTAATTAAGGGTCATTTTACTATGGAAAAAACTAGAAATGGAGGATTATTTAGTAATTAAGGGTCATTTTACTATGGAAAAAACGAGATAAAGGATTCAGACGGTTATGTAATAGATAACCATAGTAATTTTGGAATAAACTCTATATCCTGGTGGTTAAGAAATTGCAGATTTAAAACATACAAGTTTATATGTCAGTTAATATCTCCAGGAATAAATAATCAGATTGGCACACATATTTTAAACTTAATAGCTTATCCAGATAAAAGTCAAGGATCAACAGTTGTAAATCCAAAAGTAAGATAATATGCCGTTACAAGATTAGAGAAAACACTTGCAAATTATAAAAGAGCATTAGAATTGTTACAATTACATAGAGAGCTTATTAAGGATGGAATATTATATAAAGCTTGTTTCGCAGAACAACGCAGTAGACTTAGAAAACTTATAAGCAACTCCTGTTTGGTGTACAACAAGACAAAAAGAACTTAGGTATTAAAGGATTAGAATACAAGATTCCACAGATTTGCAACGAAAGAAAAAGAATTAATATCTGTCTCTCTGCATTTTATGTTATTGCCTTACCAATACACTATACAGAATGTACCTAAAAAGATAAATATTTGGAAATAGAGCAGAAAACTGGTAATACTTACATGACAAAAAGTCGCTCTTTACATTCGATGTGTAAGGACGTTCCACAAGAATATAGCTTAGTAGATTCAGATTTTAATAAACTAACAACCTTTAACATTAGCAAGAATAAAACTTTTACACCAGTATACGTGATATAATAGAACCATTATATAAAATATTTACAAAATGTTTAGCTAAAAGCACAAAAGGACTTACAGCAGATATAGGAACAGAAAGTGAATATGGATTTTAAAGAGGACTATACAGTTTGGAGAATAATGTGAGGTTAGAAAGAGAATATAACGATAATAAGTTATTAGTGGAATTAATAAAGACCATAGAAAATAGTATATTCTCCAAAACGATACATTGTTGGAATATACAACCAAACAACATAGAATTTTGGCATTATTTCTTTTTGCATTGGTAAAACAAGAACTGGAGATTATTTTAAACAGTGTTAACACAGAATAATAATCTTCACCTCTCAGTTATTAAAATGAAAGATTATCTATTAAATGTTGCAAATGAGTCGGGGCTAATATCTGTTAAATGTTGCAAATCAGCCAGTGCTAATATCTGTTAAATGTTGCAAATGAGTCAGGGCTAATATCTGTTAAATGTTGCAAATGAGTCAGGGCTAATATCTGTTAAATGTTGCAAATCAGCCAGTGCTAATATCTGTTAAATGTTGCAAATCAGCCAGTGCTAATATCTGTTAAATGTTGCAAATGAGCCAGGGCTAATATCTGTTAAAATAATAAAGGATACATAATTTAGTACCTATTTCGACAGCAAGCTCCAGGAGATCTAGAAAATATAAATAAAGGAATTGACAAAAACAATTTATTCCAGCAGACACTATACTTTAAAAAGTACAAACGCCAGGATATGGAATTAAACGATGCTTTATTAGCTGTAGATCTCTGATAAAATGTCACAAATCGACGAATGTGTTTATGCTTAATATTCCAGACTGCATTAAAAGAACAGAATATAAAAGACTGGAAGAGTTGCAGATACTAAATAATCCTCAATTGTTCGTCTATTAAATCTCCTAGGGAAGTCCTATGTAATATCGAAGTCAAAACAATAGATATTATAGTTTGCATTCTTTCTATATATCTGATAATTCTACCTTAAATGGTGCTATAACAATATATTCTGGATTCGTAAAACTATTGCCTAATCTTTTCTTAGCCATCTTCCTTTGGTAACAGTTTTCTCCCACCTAAAGCATTGGTTTTCTAATATTAACACCGTGTCTCTGTAATCTAAATTCAGTCCAATGTCCTAGTACACTAGAGTTTATTGCAGCACAATGCTGTGTTCTAACTAATACTGTATGTTTATCCATTGTTTGAGGGGTATTTAAGCAATCTGAATATTAGTGCGCTGTACAACAAAGTTCTTTATTAGTGAACAGTACATCAGTGCATCCGCTCTTGGTACTCCCCATCCAACTCTACACACTTTTTCAGTCTGATTATCCAATTATTAAATGCCATTTTGTATTCACATTTTGGAATGTGGTTTATACACTGGAAAACTGCACTTTCAGCCGCATGGCGGCTATTAAATCGTCTGATCTCATCAAATCTTTGACAATGGAATTCAGCTTATATTTGACTTGGAGCTCATTCAGGGCTCTGTGAAGGATGTGGCAACGTGTGGATGCTGTGCTTCTTCAAGAAGTATGTCTTGATGGCGGATTTATGCGCCAGTGCGTTATCATGGAGTATACGGTTACATCGGGTACCGGTGCGCGGTCGAGTGGTTCGGTAGTGTTCCACAACTTTTGGTAACATTTTGGAGGCATAGAAAATGTCCAGTGATACGCTAGCAGAGCCAGGCACAAGTATTTGGACGATCTGGCCTTTTGCATAACAACAAATATATTGCGTGTAAAACTCTCTTGACAGTCAGAATACATCGAGCAAATTGGGATCCTTTTCTCTGATCCAAACTTTATTATTTTCTCTTGAGTCGGCTTCAAACGAGTAAATATATGTTTTATCACCTGTCACAATCTCATTCCAACGTCTCTGGTCACTCTGTCATATTTGGCGTGTAGCTGCTTTGGCAATTTCAACCGAGTCTGTTTTATATCAACTGTTAACAAATGCGGGACCCATCTTGCGCAAACCTTTCTGAGCTCCAATTGATTCTTCAATATATTAAAAGCAGGTGACAAATAATAATATAAATAACTTCCACTGTGTATCGAGCATCTCCATCAATTGGAAAATTCCGCATTAATTACTTAAACAAACTGTCAGTGGAATGTGCAGGTACAACCTGTTTTGCGGAAAAGGTATTTATAAGAGCTAAACTTGACGATTTGATATTGCATATTACGCGTAATAGATAACGGCATAGAGATATAATGGAGCGATTCCATTGTAATTATCGTGTTGCATAAGGACTAAACAAGATGCAACGAGAATTACATTTTGCATACATATGGGGCAAGCATCATGATGCCATGTAATGGAGGCTGCCATATTCATCTTCTTTTAGTCAATACAGTTCCAGGACTGAGAGTCATATTACACACATATCTGTAAACCGATGGCTATTAAAGTTTACATATAAAACGTACAGTTGTACTCGGTTCTGTTAATAGCGAAGACAATTCCTCAACATGTGTTAATTGCATACTATCAACTAAACTATTCCTTTGTTTACATTTCACCTGATTGTTTTCTGTCTATTCGCCGCATATAGTTCTGTCAATATTAATCCGCCGAACTTGATGTCTTAAGTTATTATCAGTCGTTCCTTCTTAATATCATTTTAAGATAATGAACACTTCTTTAAACTAGCTATAGAGCGTAAATATGCATTATATTTCTTCGTAAACAGTACATATATTGATTTTTCTTGCAGCTATGAGAACTATTGTAGGTGTAGGATGTGTTTCCGCTAGTGTGTGAGAAGGCATTCCCGAAAGGCAAGGTGTGTGATTCAAGAGAAGAAAATCGGTAATTATATGACAATTATGAACTGATTCGGTAAGATATATGAGAAATTGCATACTTTAGAAGAAGGTAGTTCCTTCAGATCTGTTGGATGTTACTATTGCCATTAATCGTGAATTGTAAACTAAGTGTAGCGTAACATGCTCAGAGACGGTGAGTTTGACATGTATACATGTATATCTCCTCCTGTTCTTCTACAGTGGGATCTAAAGTGTCTCAATTAGGTCATGTGTAGGTAAAGCGTTTAAACTTATTTTTGGATTTATTTGTACACATATTGGTGGCGTTTCAGTGATATTCCTTGCATTTGTGTTAAGTATTAATTGGTTTTGTTTTGTGTGTGTCATTTGATGAATATGGGTTGTTAGTTTGTCTCGTGCAACAGTCTAGTTATTTGCAAAGACATGGGGTGTTTTAGAAAGAAGAATTTAAGTAGGCGATTTAATAACACTGGTAGTCGACATAATCGCAAATATATGCCCAAGCCATAACGGAACTGTGTGTATCAAGAGATGAGAAGGTGGAACAATATCGTAGTGACAATATTAGGTGTCTAAATTATCTATTTATAAAGATGAGAGGAATATTCACTGAAGAGAAAGTTAGAAAAAATAGTGTGCGCCACATTTCAGTTGAGATTAAATGTTGCATGTGTTTAATCACAATTGTTAAAATCCTACGTTTCAAATAAAATGGTATATAGTGGATGGTTACATAATGAAAACTCTAGAGTGTCTGAAAGAGTACGTGATTGAAATCTCAACTCACTCTGCTTTATGTGAAGGCGCCCTCAATATAGTAAAGAATGGTGGCAGTCCTGTAACCTTGCATACCTTGCATACTGAAAGTCATAAAAAGCGAAAAACAAGCACTTTATGGTGTATTTTCCATGGTTAAAGTTCAATTTAGTACAGTTAGGCAGACACAGAGATAGATAGATAGATAGATTATACGCACAGCATATACAGATAAACATGAACAGAGATTATTAAAACAGTCGAGACTGTTCAGCTTGGGAATCATCATAATGTTTGTCACCTACATTATTCTCATTATTAGCATTACGAACAGACATGTACAATTGTATCACCGTGTTTCTGAGAAAAAAAACTGCTGCTTATGGCCAGCACAGTTCTCCATACCTTTATTTAGAATCTACATTCCACGTTTTCATGACTGACTAAAATGTGAGCTTTTTACAAACAGTATGTACAGAAAATCAGCTTATGTTCAATTTCTCAACGTTTTAAACAAAATCCACTTCTCCTTGCCACTCAGCGGATTATTGATAAGTGTCAGTGACATTTTTGTTTCATTACATACAAACTCCATATTGATGTACACTGCTTCAAATTCTGTCGACAAAAGGTATGGAATTGTTTTATTGTAAGTTATTCTTTCACAAACTCACTGCTAAGTATTATAGGATACGTTATTCATGGAAATAGGACATCACTATTACTAAAACTTGTAGCCATTTCTTCACAATCAGAGTGCTATCCCCCACCCATCTGTACTGAATTGTGCATTACCAATAACGCTTAAGAGCGTCCGGATATTACAGTATGCTCATTGGATAGTAGAAGAATTGATCTCCTCCGACATTTTTACGTCACTGTCATTTACCTATGTTACGTCACACGCACATGTCTGCAGGTCTCCAGCGTGATGCACGTGCAGCTGCAGATCATTTTACATAACGTTATTTTTCCTGTCAGTCGGTCTTAAATGTATTGACATTCAGAACTTTTTAAATACCACTCCTACATTTTGTGTCTTGTAAATAGTTTAAATGGCATTTTTTTGTCGCAGAATGGTTCAGTAATTAGAATAGGTCTACATAATTCTAAATTCTTAGTATACTCTATATGTGCTATATCTGTTAGCAAGTTACTTTTGTTCACATTCTCTGGTGAGAACTATACATCAAAGCTTGTTGCTGTTGTTACGACTCTATGGTTTAAGAAAATGTAACAGAAAGAAAGTGAAACCAAAAAATCAAGTAAAAATCAAAAAGCAACTTATTTCTAGGCAATTAAAGTGAAAATTCAAAAGACACTTACAGTAACGTGAATTAAAATCCAAAAAATCCAATAATCCTAAGTGTCCTAATCACAAGTCCTAAATATAGAATGTTCCGAATGAATGACTGTATCCTTGAATGTGCTGATGTGCCAAAATTATTTAATATTCTGATGTGCCAGTAGTCTTTAATGTGATGATGTGCACAATGAAGTACTTCAGAATATATTTGAATAAGTTCACATCAATCCCAAAATCATAAATTCAAAATCCAGAATCCAAAAGTCTATGAACACTTTTATAATCCAATGAATATTTATAATAATTCCTCTTTCTGAATTTTGAATGATTTTTCACAACTGTAATTGCTCTTTATAGACTGATGTTAAGATCTAAACTTAAAAACTGTCCATTAAACATGATATATATAAAGATAGGTAACATGACAGAATGTTCTAGAATATTATGGTGTAAGTGACTCTGAACACACAACTCTAAAGGAAATTCAAGTTTTATCTGTAAACAAAATCAGCATTGACCTCAAATTGAATCAACAACTTGTTTACCAAAACCGTCTTTGACCTCAAATACTAAGTAAACAACCTAATTCAAGGACAATAGCTAAACATGTCAACATTATACTTAACGTTAAGGTTTAAGCAAATATTAAAGTCAAGAAACATTTATAATTTCCTAAAATATTTATTATATTATATAAACATCATACATAACACTGTGGATTTAAATTTGATTAGTATTTTTTCTCTTCAACATAAATCACTATTTCGTCGCCTTCCATTTATTAAGTAAAACAAAATGGCTATAAATTAATAAAAATTTCCAAGAAAAATGTTATTTTTAGTGGTTTTAAGATTACATAACGTTTTTGTTCTGTTACTATGCTTAAAAATATTGTATTTCTTTGTCTAAATTAGGTAAAGAAAGTTGTTAAAAAATATATACTAACAAAAATTGTGTTTACTGAAACAGGGGTTAGCCGAAAGGAGGAGGTAGGGTCAAACCGTTTTATACAACACAAAATCTCGTGGATGCAAATAAAAAAAGCAAAAAGCATACTGCTAAAGTATGATGAGCATGACACAGAATCTCGTGCATGCAAAAGAACAGGAGCACAACACTTCGAGAGCGGAGAGTATGAAAAAGGATCTGCGAAAGAGAAGAGTACTCACACATGTGTGTAAGTTGTTTGTTTCCTTTGTCTATCCACAGGGGAGAGGCTTTAGGCAGTAATGTGAGTATTGTGCAAAACACTGTCATGGTTAATTATGCAGTTTATAAAATTGTGGGGTGGGCGTGGTGTCGCAGTTATAAGAACTATATTAATGACCACTGAGACAGGTTTCTGCCCAAAAGATTTGACGACCAGTGAACTAAAAGTTATGCTAATCAAATTTGGGAGTTAGTGAGCCAGGTTTTCCTCTTAAAAAGTTGATGACCACAGAGCCAGAAGTTAGGCTCATACAAATTTGACGACCAGTGAGCCAGAATTTACACTTGTACAAAGTTGACGACCACTGAGTCAGACGTTACGCTGATACAAATTTGATGGCCATTGAGCCAGAAGGTACGCTGATACAAATTTGACAACCAGTGATCTAGGTGTGTAAAAACTCTAAAAATGGGTAAAAACAATTGATAAAGTGATCATGAAGTTATGTTTCTTACACCACTGATAGACGTAGAAACTACTGGCATACAAAGGCACGGTATTGGAAAAGATTCACGGAGAACAACAGCTTTCCTGTTTCCCGATAGCCATAAAATTAACAAAAATGTTTGGATGAATTTTTAGCAATAACTATTTATTTTACCTTGAAATTCTGTTTATAATTTAGGACCATGCAAATCAGATTGCATTTATTTCCGCTCCATTTCACCAATTTGGATTTAACTGTATTATTCTATCAATATTTCCATTACAACTAAAGATTATGTACTGGAATGGAAATTGCTCCAAGCTGATTGCAATTTCCTAAATTATTTATGAACATTCATAGTCCAATGGATGGTTTTATGCCATCTCGGGCGGTATGGCGATGGCAGTACCAAACGTTCGACCATACATTCAAATGTGTTGAAAATTATCCAACTTTAAAGCAATATACTCTGAAATAATCTGCAAACAATCCTGCAGTTCTGCATAGAGGTCTAAATATATGGTGCTTTATTCTTTGCCACGGAAACAATTTGATCCTCACCCACCAATGTAAATAGAAATATTTGTACTGCAATAAATTCGGTGGCGACGGCCCTTTGGTTTATTACTAGGAGTTCGTATCAATTAGTAACTAGTATAAAACTCGTCATAATATGAAAATTAATGTATGGGTTAAACAGGACTGTGACGGTACTAACTTGTTCCGATAATAATACGTGCAAATTTTCCCAGCCAAAGAGACCTCAATATTTCAAGAAATGATGCAAGGAAACCATTAACACTGGAATAACTTAATGAGAATAGTTTAGAAAGATGACATAAATCTTGAATAGAGAATGATTTACTCCATCAATGAACATGATTAATAGATGAATCATAAGATGATTAATACATCAGTTTTCCTCGTAGTGTGTGAATATGACGTGTTAGCCTTAAGATAGTCAATAATTATGTTGGGGTTTTTAATATTTGATTAATTAGGAATAAAGCTTAAGGTTTGAGCGAGGTTCAAGTGAACTAATTGTTCTTTCGTTCGTTGTGTTATTTCAGTTATCAGATTACATTATCTTAGAATAGAAAGTATGTGCAAAAATACAGTAGATATAGATTATAGTAATTGTACTGTTTGATACTGTGGACGAGACTGAATCACAAAGGAGCGAGCTTGTGAACCCCATGTACCTCAGGCGAGACCACAATATTCAACAGTTCAAATACTATAATTTACTTATTATATACAACTCCGCCCCTTTTAAAAAAGTCATGTTGAAATTGCTATTTCAGAATGTAATTGCTATTTCAGAATTTGAAAAATCTTGAAAGAAATGACGTTTACATGAAGAATATCGTACAGTTCTTTGAGCGTAACGCGTATGAATACATGGAATGACGTTTTTAGTCTTTGTAGACTGTTGCGTCAGACGGGTTAGAATTTATGAATGAGACCTCGGCATGAATGAACTAACAGTAAGTAATGTGCAACAATTCTTGCACGAGTTTGTTCATATTAGATTTATTCTTAATGAGAAAAGAGATTTCAAACAATTTAATATTGAATGATGGACACTTGTTGTCATCGAAAAAATCACAACACTAGTTATTAATAAGTAAAGAATTGTTGTGATGTCCATATGTACAGTGCGTTGCACCGACTGTATAACGTTACCAGTATATTGTGATTCTGAATCAGTGTTTTTCGGGATCAATGGATATATCTAACACTGATGCAGTTTGCTTCATCGATGAAAAGTATCATTATTTATTTCTGAATTAAATTGAAACTGAAATTGTAATTACCGATAACAGTACCATTGAATAGATGTCTAACACTGTCATTGGGATCTCTTATCTGGGTGAGGGACATAGATGTCTAACACTGTCATTGGGATCTCTTATCTGGGTGTGGGACATAGATGTCTAACACTGTCATTGGGATCTCTTATCTGGGTGTGGGACATAGATGTCTAACACTGTCATTGGGATCTCTTATCTGGGTGTGGGACATAGATGTCTAACACTGTCATTGGGATCTCTTATCTGGGTGTGGGACACAGATGTCTAACACTGTCATTGGGATCTCTTATCTGGGTGTGGGACATAGATGTCTAACACTGTCATTGGGATCTCTTATCTGGGTGTGGGACATAGATGTCTAACACTGTCATTGGGATCTCTTATCTGGGTGTGGGACACAGATGTCTAACACTGTCATTGGGATCTCTTATCTGGGTGTGGGACATAGATGTCTAACACTGTCATTGGGATCTTTTATCTGGGTGTGGGACATGTTCTAGGTTGTTTCACATAAATTTACTTTGTTTTTAATTGAGGTGGCACTCGCATTTAATGTAGACGTGCAGAAATGTGTTGTGTTGGAGGAAAACAGTATATGAATGATGTCTCTGTTCATTCTGGTCCAAACTTTTATCACAGTTGATGACTGAGGCGGCGTGTTTATAGCCAGGTTCTTGCTGAATTGTATGGGTAGGCACACCAGCTTTAGTCAGGGTACACATTGTTGTTTTTACACAGAGTGGTTTGTTTTGAAAGCGTTGATTCCTGCTATCACTGCAGTATTTTTAATTAGGTGACCGTGTGTGTGTGTGTGTGTGTGTGTGTGTGTTTCTTTTTCTCCCATTGGCGTCGAATAATACCAGAACTGCAGGTAATGATTAAGCTCATATGCATGCACTAGAATTAAACAGAAGGAAGATTCGGGGGTTGTTTTTTTGTTTTTTTTTCATTTTTATGGGGTGATGTTCGCAGTATTCTAAACAAATGAGAGGTAGATTTCTGTCGTCCGGTACTTATGGAATCAAAAGTTGTTGGTTTGTGCTCATGACCGTCATGACCGTCTGTTTTTCTAATAGAGACAAACATTTCGGAAAGCATTTCATTTAATTGCTCAGGGATAATGTCTTATTTTTATTTGGGTTCTATTTTTTCTGTCTTTCAATGAACTCACTGACAATAATTTCTCCCTGAGGAACATCCATTTGAAGGTCTGATGTGTAACATTGTTGACAGAGCTGATCAGATTCGCATGGCCAGGATGAGACTCTTTCAGGGGAATGCCTCGTTTCTAATAACTTCAAAAATGTCTAAATTCCTCTGACAAAAAGGCAACAACATTTCAATGTCTTTGGATGTTAAAGTTGATAGCCAATCCATCAGATCATCTGCATTGTCAGTAAGCGATTTCACATCATCTGAATTTTACGTGGCCGCCATTTTTAAAGCATATTCAAAAGTAGTTCCTTAACTTCTTCGAACGATTTAGATCAGGTCTCAACAAACTTATTGGGTTCTCTGTGTGTTCGACAGCATCCAGTAAATGCTTGACGACGTCCAGTAAGTGGAAAATCTACTGGAACATCCCATTCAATGCATATGCCTAGAAATCGACAGCATCCAGTAAATGCTTGACGACGTCCAGTAAGTGGAAAATCTACTGGAACATCCCATTCAATGCATATGCCTAGAAATCGACAGCATCCAGTAAATGCTTGACGACGTCCAGTAAGTGGAAAATCTACTGGAACATTCCACTCAATGCATATGCCTAGAAATCGACAGCATCCAGTAAATGCTTGACGACATCCAGTAAGTGGAAAATCTACTGGAACATCCCACTCAATGCATATGCCTAGAAATCACGAGCTGGGTATATAATAAATATAGATGAATGCATGATGCATACATTCATTTATCCCACATAGAGTCACGCATGCGTATAACGAACATTCAGGTGACTAACTAAATATGGACATGTGTAACAAGGTGTTTGTTTTAAGCATCGTGCCGTTACTATAAAGCCATCCATCAACCCATCTATACCTACTTATTACCTAATTGTATATCTACAAACGTACGTGGGCAATGTCTTTAAAATCTAAATATGAAATTATTTAGATAGTCTCAGATTTCTTCAATATGGGTAGCAAACTACTTATACAATTCAGGACAGTTTCGGTGGAATGTGCAAAATGGATATATGTCTGTGACCATAAAACAGCAACCTTTGTCTGGCTCCCAAATAATTGGGAATGGTAGACAATCTTGGAAACGAAATTCAACAGGGAATTTCAATCCTGTCTTAACTGACGACATTTAAATTACAAAGAAGACCCATTACTTATGCCTACGCGAGGCTGTATGTGTGCGCATTTGTCAATAAAATACGTTTAAAAATCATAATTAACTGAAACGTTAGATAATGTCATGTTGACTTGAAATTCAAATAAAATCTAAAGTTACATTTGCCTCGTTGACATGAATTTAATCCTTTTTATATTGTTGATGGTTGAGACAGATGTATTTGTAAATCGAAAACATATTTTTTTAAAATTCATTCTGGATTACAAAATTCGTTAGTTTCTACGAAAGTATCACAAATATAGTCACGCTGCGCATACATTCGGTTGAGAAGCGTTAAATTTGCCATTGATTTTGTTTCTTTCGCAAAAATAATAAGAATGACAACAAAAACTAGTCATCCAACAAGAACAAGGAAAATATATAGACAAGTGCATTGTCGCGCCGCATATATCTTGTAACTGTTATAATGGAATGGAACTCGTTATGTTGTCTTTACCTTGTTTCCGATTCAACTGCCTTTTTATTTCATTTGCGGCAATCAAACAATGATTAAACTGAACTTTAAAAAATAAATTCAAAAAATTTTAAAAAATTATCGGAATTTTGCGTTTGACCTTCAAATGGAATGTCGTATTCATGATTAATATTTACGAAGAATTATATTAATCTCGATTTAGTATCCTTTTAGTAATTTCCTACCGGCCAGGGGTCTTAGAAATATAACGGTAGGTCCAACAGGACCCCAGATTCACACCGGACCTGAGTAGTAGGGTAAAAGGAGAGTTTGGGCGCAAATTCTTAAGGTCGACCTCGCACATGGATTTAGCGCCACAACATATATATATTCTGAATACTTTATCAGTTCGCTAAGATGAGTGAGATATTTGGATCACTGGTCGTGACCAAGGATTAGTATTCGGGTAATGGTCTGTGATTTTGCTAATGGAGTGCTCTTTCGACTTAAAAATGTATTTAGAAATTGCTCTCAGTACCCTCCTTTTTTACTCTACTACCATTTAAAGGGCTATTTTGTGTTCTCCTTTTTATCAGATTACACAAATCTCTAATTGGAAGTAAACTTTTGCTGCCATCCTAAACACAAAGAGTCTAAATGGAGGTCAACCCTATTTTTGTCATGCTATATATTAAATCTCTAATTGGAAATTCGAGCATTTTTTTGTATATCTATATACTATATTTTAGAAGAAAACAATTCTAATTAAATGTAAGCTTATTGTATACAAATGGATCTAAGAGGAGTTTTGGAAAGATTTATAAGTGCGCATAAAGTCAAGCAGTTGTCAGCGGAATGGTATCAAATGATGTCGACTTAAATGACGTTTAGTTCTGTGAAGATGTTTGTGTTATTTGTTTTGCTTCTGAAATGAATATAAGCCAATGTGTTGGCACCATGATTGAGAACAAATCATTTGTCATCGTATGCAGAAAGTCCTATCTTGTTCAATGTTACCGTATGCAAACGTGGTGATCCGATCTGATTGTGTTCATCTCGGCTTAATGTTTTTCACCAACAAGCACTTTCAGATAGTCATCATTAGCGTATGAGGAATTAACATAGTATTGTCTACGTTGATATTTTCTGGTGCAAGTGGATAGTCATTATGCAGGTCATGAATTCCAGGGGGATACTCAAGATCAGCTTCAAAACTGTAGCCAGTGTCATCATCGCTTAGCAATAAGTCTTCGGTAAAATGCTCTGGTGACATTTTAGAAAAGCCACCTACTGGCAGTTTTTGTGACATCGCCCATACATAAAGATTATGACTATTGAAGTAAACGATGTATTTGCTTGGCTGTGTTGGATCATGTTCTGGCAGATATTTATTGTTGGCTGCAGAATGTCTGTTAGAGATCACTGAAATTCCACCGCGGAGTCCTTTTTCGATGAAATGATACATGTCACTATCTGTGAATAATTTGAAATGCACGTTAGACATTTTGAGCACGGCATCCCAAGACAAACCAGGAGAGGAATAATACCAAGCAGGATCCAGACCGTAATAGTTCATGTAAATGTCACGAAAACTTTTTAAAACATCAGCGAGCAATAACACACTCATTTTCAAATACAAGTCGTGATATTTGCCAAGATTTTGTATATCCATTTTATTCCAGATGTTAGAAGCATGTTCGTAATTCGCATCAGAAATATGTTCAATGTTCAAGCGACTATAGAAATCTTCTTTTTATTGTAGACTAGATTCATCAAATTTGTCCCAAGATAACATTTAATCATACGCATAGATTCCTTTGCGCGTGACCAAATCGAGGTGATCGCCAAATTCTTTTGCGGTATGACTAAACACTTTTGCATTTTTGACCAGCTCATCTAGCTTATCTGAAATAAGCTGATAACTATCTATAAAACGCAGATAAAAAAAAGTTAATATTATATAGCGCTCCATGTTGTTCGGAACGCAACTAATGTCCTGGTCGTATTTTCCAAAGTGTTTTACGATCAAATGCGAGTCATAGCCGAGCAAATTATGCAGCACCACCGGAATAAACTCTGGTCGCTTTAAACGAATATTGCACTGGTCATAGGCTGCACCACGATATTTGCCAGTATAATGACAATGATCTCTGACTCGATCATAACCAAGCGGCTCCTCACATATTCAACACATCTCAGATTTTATAAAACTGTTGCTGTCTTCTGCTGTATAAATCATTTTTGCTGCAGGATCAGCACTTAAATATCCTACTTCGCCAAGCAAACTGTTTATTAAGTGGTCTACGCAATCAGCACTGCGATACAATTTGATGGGCTTGCTAAAGTTTCGTTAACGTAGACCAACTAAGTACGAATAACTACAAAGAACCTGCTCTTGATATTCTGGCGTGAAAGAACCTTCTGGACTTTCAGTACAGCCAGCAACATGGAATGGTAAGCGCTTCAAAATCGGCATAAATGATAAAAGGCGCTCTCATCTTGTGATTTAGCTTACTGAACGCGATGCTATTTTTTTTTTTTTTTTTTTTTTTTTTTTTTGCATCGCAGCTCTTGTAGTGTTAATGCAGTCTTGTCCATGTTGTCCAAGTAAGTCTTCGCGTGAACATTCATGAAGACATTTTCTGCAGTAAAACTTCCTGCCATAATGTTTGTTGTACTGACCACACATGCACTAAAGTTTTTGGTCCAGCAATAGTGACTATCTGTGGTTCCATTGTGAATATAAAGAAGGTCTACATTTCTTTGGCAAGCTACTGATTACAGATGCAGTGAATACATTTTAACATCATCCACACCAAAAACGTTGACTGAAATATTATTTTGTCGCTCAAACTTTGACACGTCATTATTCTGAACAGGAAAACTGATGTTGGTAAAATTCAGCTGCTTTTGATAGTCATTATACTTGCTTACTCGATTGGGATCCTTAGTCACAGAAAACAATGCAAATAACACCGCCCACATCAGACATTCGTTGTCATTTGTTTTTTACGTTAATACAACTTTGATTATTGTTTATTTTGTCTGGCAAATTCTAGAATGACCGTCCACTAAGCGGATTATACTTAGAAGTGCTTAAGACACATCTTGAAATACCAATTAGAATCCAACCAGAACCTTTAGACGAAACTGTCACTATTTTGTTTTCAAGAGCTTCGCTTAAGCAGATGCAAAGTTTGGAGTAGATAGCGACTTGGTTGTTAACACGCTAACTTCTGCCGCCAATAAAAATATTGGTATGATTTCAGATATTCCTGTCGGCAAAAAACTTTGATTCGTTTTTGGTTCGCAGGCTAGACGAATTTTTGTTCAAAGGTCAGCTGAGATTGCTTGCACTCCCATTATCGTTCAGGTGCCAGAAGACTTTAGAATTACCAACAACACCAGAACAGCCATGCTTGAAGTCACAAACGGAAATCTTATCGTGGCAAAGCCAACCGAGGGCAGCACGCTAAAAATTGTTGGTGTCAACGAGGAAATGGATGATGTCACTGCAACCAATTTTAGATTTTCTTCCGCAGCTGAATTATACTGTAATTAAAAGGCCAATTAAACTTATCCTCCTGTCACAGTTCGATCTCCTGGCGGCTTTGACTATGTTAATGTTGACTATGAAGTCTTATTTTCTGTAGATGTAAGTAATGGTTATGGACTGATCAACGCCCAAAATAATCCCATCAAAAACTTGAAAATGTCGTCCACGGTGGATCTCACAGAAGCGACCACAAGTGAAGTTGTAAGCACTAGGCGTGTCAAAAACAATATTGGTCTTATTCCACCGCTAAACGCAAACACAGACAATTGGAATGGCTTTACTGCGTCTGCAAAATCAGAATATAACACATGTTACCAAGCATTTTACGCGTTTTCTCTTCCATCTGGCACTGGGTGGGCGACCGCTGGCCAATACTCCAACTTTTGGATTCAGATACAATGTCCAGTTGAGGTTAGTATTTGGAAGTTTCAATTAAGATGTCGACCAGGAAACGGAGAACACATCACCAGCTGGAGACTGGATACGCAGACGGTTAGCGGACCAACTTGGACTAATTTGTACTCAAGTACAACTACCATTGGATCTACTTTGCTTTACTTTTTTATCAGTAGTTCTATCACGACAAAATATCACATTTTTTGTCTTTATTGCCATAGTGGTGAGCCATTAAATCTTGGTCTGACCTATTTTCAACTTTGTTTTCCTGATGATCTTGTTTAAGTTTTTTGTCGACGGTATACATATAAGATGTCGGAATTCGTCAGAATTGCGCGCGAATTCAACACGCTGTTGTTCGACGAAAACCACGAGGGCATAGATTTTGATGACGCGAGAGCTAAGACGTATAATGACAAAATTGGTGAAAACAAATAACTGTATAAAAAGTTTTTGGGCGGATCCAGAAGGCATAAAAATAGAAGATCACATGCTCAATCTTTTTTCTGTAACCCATATGAGAGCGTCACAGTTGCGAGACGGTTGGAAAATATGACAAGCTAAAAAGGTTCTGCAATGACAAGGAATCAGCCAGCGCTGCTAAAAACATAGGAGTGCTCTTTAAAAACATACTAAGCGAGTTGAGTATGGATAACTTAGAGACAGTGGTTCTAACCAGAAAAATAAAACGCAAAACACTTCACGAAAAAGAAAAAAAAGTTCACGATGAAGACTACAAATGTATGTACGGTCAAATCTGGCAAAAAAACTTTTAAAAAACAAGAAAGACTTCAAAGAAAAAATCAATAAGCGGTATTTTTTACAAAGAGTTTGGTTTGGCTTATGATGACGCAGAAACGATTCTGGAAGTGATTGATTTGTCTGAAACAAAAGACAACGAAAAAGATCTTCCTGATGATCCGCAGCCACAACCATAACCGCAGCCACAGTCCGATGACTCATCACTTCCTGTGCAACCAGAGCAAGTTTATATCCCATGAGATATTAAAAAGATGGCAGAATCATACTATCATCTTGTCAGATACATCGCAAAACACGACTATGATCCAAATGTACTTTCTTCAGTAATAGATTATCTTGATACAGTATACTTAATGTATAATAAATTAAAATCTGCAAAAAGCCTACTTATTTAAAAGGAAATAAATACCTGAGGGCTGCTTTGTAAATTCAGCACCGGCCACCGCAGAAAGAAAAAATATCTTTAAACAGCATACAATTCCTAGAATGTATGACATTTATCATGGCGGGATAAAATGTGTAAAAACTTTGTAAAAATAAAAAGAATGAGAAAATCGCTCCTGTGCCATACATTAATAAGCCCAAGCTAGTGAAAAGGGCAAAATTAGCCGGGGCGTATTATCTCATCATCAAATATTTCTTAAGGCAAGAAGTTGATATTAACTCGCTTGCTGAAGTTTACATTACGCAGATCTTCACTCAGAGGACGGAGAATTCAGTGAGTTGCCAGATAATGTTTACTTTGTAAATCCGCCACCGGCCACCGCAGAATTAAGAAAAATACTTGAAGACAGGTCAAAAGATGGTAGTAATTTTATGGAGTTTGTCACATTAAATCCCACCTTGCACAACGTCATCTATGCAAACCTTGGTGTGCCTCAGCCTGAGCAACAGCAGCAAGATGATTTTCCAGAGGTCGTACAAAAGACAGCAGAGGCTTATTACCACATCCTAAAATACAAAGATTATAACGAATACAAAGCTAATGATGTTGCTGCAGCTCTTGAGCACGTAGGAAAGCTATCACCAGAAGACAAAAACTGGTTCTTGCTGCGTTTGATGACACAATGATGGAGATACCTAGCGGACACTTTGTCAACGCGCCGTATCCAGGTATGGAGATGACAGATTACCTTTTCTCTCGCACATTTGACATGACGCCATACGAGAATAATCTTGAGAAAACTGCAAAAAAATCTTTTCAGGCTGATAAAAGACAAATTAAACACTAAATTGTCGCCTGTACTGCAAAAGACCATTGAGGCTTATTATCTTACTGTTAAATACCACCATAAGCGCGCGTATGATGCTAATGTGCTTGCGGCGGCAATTGCTTATCTTGAAGTAAAATATGACGGTAGAATAGACATGATTGGCATGCTCACAACAGCAGACAAAAAAATACCAAGTGGCCACTTTGCATGCGCTCCATACGAGAATAATCTTGAGAAAACTGCAAAAAAATCTTTTCAGGCTGATAAAAGACAAATTAAAAACTAAATTGTCGCCTGTACTGCAAAATACCAAGTGGCCACTTTGCATGCGCTCCATACGAGAATAATCTTGAGAAAACTGCAAAAAAATCTTTTCAGTGGCATGCTCACAACAGCAGACAAAAAAATACCAAGTGGCCACTTTGCATGCGCTCCAGAGGCATCACAACTCATGCGAAAAAGTTTTGAAAAAAAACAGCACAATGAATACGCAGCGGTACTACGATATGTTGCAGCAAAGAACAGCCGTATTTTTAAAAATATAATTGCCAAAGTAGATACCGGTCTTTAAGAAAATAGCAATGTACTGTTATAGGACGAAAGATATCATAGTCTTCAATCACATTAGGAGCCATCTCAAAAAAAAACTGCGCAAAGAAGTTATCGCGTATTACCACAGTTATCACAAGTGGGCTTACCGTTTCAAGCGGTCCTACAGATATTACAAGCGATTGTTGTTTTTGTTGTCTGCGTTTCCGTTGGCATTAAGCGTTGCAGATGTTGCTGGCACTGGCACCTTTTTTAATCCATTTTTGTTGATTTTTTCTGGTGTCAGAATTGCAGCGCAGTCCGGTTTCAGAAAACTGGAGCCAAAACTTCAAAACAAAAGAGCGATGTGCAAATACGCCTACATCACCTACACAAAACTTCTGAATCAAATTAAGATTTGCCTGTGTGGTGCTCCAAATAACATGGCTGATTTAGTCAAAGCATTTCGCAATATACATAACATCCTAGTAAATTTGAGTCCAATGTGTGTGATCAAATACGAAAAAATGTATGCGAAAAATCTCAGAAGGCAAAAGAATTACACGCGTGTGTTGGCATGGCTTAAATGTTAATTAAGGTAACAAACGGCTCGCCACCAAGTCTATCGTATTCATCATCCAAAAATATCAGAGCTCGCTTTAATTCGATGGCTATTTTGGTATAATAATAAAAGTGCCCTTTATTGTTTTCTGCAAGTTTTCAAGTGATGTCAAGAGCATCTCTCACGAATCCATATGCAGAGCTGACTGTCATCTTGCGTCTAAAATCATAAAAATTGAATTCAGGTGGAAAGTAAGCAAAAGGAGTTTCTTTGTATGCGGCAATGCTTGCTTCTGCATACATTATATTTAATGTTTACATAAAAACTGTCATCAAATCTGGCATAGACCAAACTGCCATAAAATCTGGTTTTGACAAAATCGTAGCGAGATTTCATGTGGCCAAGTTTTTTGTAATCTAGTAGCCTTGTAGATATTTCTAGTTCGATGGTGATATCGGCATAAAAATCAAAATGTTCTGGATTTTCTTTTGGCCGCTTGATACATTATTTTGAGGACACTCTTGACAAATCCGTAGGCGCCATTGATTGATGTGTTAGCTTCCAATTAGATGTTTGTGTAATCTGATATATAGGATAACACAAAATAGTAACCCTTTAAATGGTAGTTGGCTAAAAAATGAGAGTATTGAGCGCAAATTTCTAATATATTTTGAGATCGACCGAGCACTTCATTAGCAAAATCGCAGACCATTACCCGGATACTAATCCGTGATCACGACCAGTGACCTAAATATCTTACCCATCTTAGCGAACTGATAAAGTATTCAGAATATATCTTTTGTGGCGCTAAATCCAAGTGCGAGGTCACCTCAGATTGTCTTAGAAATTTGCGCTCAAACTTTACTTTTAACCTACTACTGACCTGAGCGTGGTTGAGTTAGCCTCTGGTCGTACTTTATGAATTCAGCATTTTAGATAGCAGTTGCTCTCACTGGAGGGGTTATATTCTGTCTTAATACAGGCTAACACTATTTACACTGTCGTGTGCATATGATGATCTTTCTCTAATCACAGTAAACGACCAAACGTTTCTCTGGGCTATGGAACAACTTCTTACACGAAACCCTATCTCCCTACAGACCTAGAGTAAACTATTTCACACTGTTTGCGTTGCTCTTGATAGCAGAGCCATAATACACATGAATCTCCTATCAGTATGGTAAATACCAGATATGTATACAAACCAATAGTATGCCTTGGCTTGATAGCTTGACTAATTCATACGGTTTGCAATCTTCATGCGAGTCGAACCGAGTTTCCTATATTGACACATTAGAAGCGTTACTATCCTAATAAATTATTAACTGTTCCTGACCGACGTTAAACTGGCTTTGAGCTGATGCTACCGATACAGTATTTATAATCTAAGAAGTGCCAGAGATGGTCCAGTAAAATGGTAGCAGTGCATCACGATTATAAGCTTCCTCTCGCTGTATTCAAGGGAAATAAGAATTACCGACCTCCACAGTTGTCTCTAACTGTATAGTGCGGACGTTAGGATTGTCGATCTCCACAGCTTTCTCTACGCATTGATGGTTCACAGATAGCCTGGATTCCTAAAATCTCAAATATGCAACATGTCCTTCAACTGTGCAAAGTATGTGCGTGTCTGAGGGTAGTGGGAGGCGTAAGAACTAGTAGCTACATAGAAGAACTCCGATACACCCCTAACTCGACATGGAGGAGGAACCAACGTTATGCACAGTGAGGTATTTGCTGTACCTTCTACGGTTGCAATAAACCGATACTAGCAAGCAGTTTAGCTGTGGGTGAAGAACAAAGTGCCTCGCGCCAGAGTTCAACTCCCACTCCTATTTTATTATAATTATTATCAGCCTTCGTTATGGATCTTTCCATTTCAGGCTTTCAAAAATTAACATTTTTTTCACCTTTGTTTGGTTTTCACCATTTTGTATCTCTATTGTTACACTTTTCCAGGATTTTTATACTACATCAGCATGCATGAGAAAAAGGTGTCTATATTCGTTATTCTATTATACAGTAACAACTGCTCTTCCGAGAACCAGCTTACTGTATAATAACTCACTCCATCAAATGTAGATTTTCGTATGAATTTTCGTATGAAGGGAGCACAATAAGCGTATATTTATCTCCCTTTAATTATTTGTTTTATTTATAGCAAGACTTGTGAGAATAACGTGACAGTCCTATGACAAAGGTACTTTGGTTTTTTCAAACTGAGCAAACTGAATCAGGCGCTGTTATCATCACCTTGTCAAATACATTACACAGTACTGTTAATCTAAACATTTTCTCCTCCAGTTCTGTAATAAGATACCTCCAATGTTAGGGCTGGTGGTACATACATTGTCCGTATATAGCATGATTGTTTTGGTTATTTACATTTTCAGTGTAATTGTATAAACATATGTATATATACATACACCATATATATTTTTTCGTTATTTTGTTCCACACTGATGCCGGAAGACAAAGAAGCATGAGTTTACGCAAGGTAAATATTTCTTATTCTATATCATTGCAATACTTAAAAATATATATTTTTACATTATTATTACTTTTCTGTTTTCTTTTAACATTCTTTAATTGTATGTGTATAACAGTGCATAGCACTTAACACTTCCTAGCCTCTTTATTCGGTATATATCATAGAAAAGTGTCCTAAATTTTAAATTAATCTGTCAGAGTAATTTAAAATTATTAAATATAATTTACATATAGTGTATTTTACAACATTCCCCATGGTAGGCATAGTAAAGTCAAACTGAATCTGACACTCTTCTTAACCATAATAACATTTGGACATTAGTAGTTATCATTAACTATGTTTTTATCACACATTGTCTTTAATTTATATATCTACATGTAACTTAGAAAATGTATTAAAATTCATCCGATATCATATAAAATACAGATCGAAAACTTACGGAAGTACAATAAATTATATTTACTGACATTATCATATACAAAGATCACGGAATGTCTGTAGCACTTGGAATTTTTTTTTTTTTTTTTTTTAAACCCAAACAAAATTCTAATGTGCTCAGAGAACAAACATGCCTATGCCAATATGGTAACATTAAAACAAAAATTAAAGATGTAATGATAAATTCTTGTGTCAGTTAAGGGCCATAATCCAGAACTGTAAAGGAAACAAAAGGTGAAAATTTAACTTGACATAGATCTTGTAATCCTATAATCATAGTGCAATTTTGTGCCAAATCAAAATTTGTGATGCATAGATAATCTTCTAAGTCAACAAGCCACTTCTTTGTCACATTTTCACATAAAATCTTAAAATAAAACTTGATCTAGTTCTCCTTGATGCTAAACTCACACTAATTACAATTGCAGTTATCACGAAGTTCTTTGCAAATGTGCGTGTCCCATGTCCGTCCATTCATCACACCCTATATTACAGTTAATGCTAATACAGTTGTTTGGATTCAGCTCAATGCTGAAGTTTTTTACTTTCTAGTTAAATGAAAAGTGAATTCAACAAAAAATGGAAATCTTGTTTCTTATCTGTATGAGTTTTCACTATACATGGATGCAGACTAGATGAGCTCAGACTAATTAGTAATGTCTGTAAGATTCTCTTTTGACCAAGGATTGTTAGGCAATTAAATCTATTAAATCTATTAATCACTGATAATACATTTCTGCAATAACTATTATCAGGACCACAATATACATTCGTCACTATAAACTCTCTCTCTCTCTCTCTCTCTCTCTCTCTCTCTCTCTCTCTCTCTCTCTCTCTTGTACTAGAATGCCTGCACATAGACTTTCTATCCTCGTGTGTGGATGTATCTTGTTACAGAACTGGTGGAGAAAAATGTTTAGATTAGTGGTATAGTGTCATTTATTTGACAAGGTGATGACAACAGAGCCCGATTCAGTTGATCAGTTTGAGCAAACCAAAGTACCTTTGTCGTAGGACTGGTGATATGACGACTCTACATATCGATTAGCTGATCATTTACTCAAGGAAATATTTTCTAAACATCGAATCCTCGAAATCAATAATCAGTAGTATCTATCAAATGTACAAATGGAGACGGAAATATAAACAGCTCAGACCCCAAGGGCGTTATAATATTTGTGTTCATTATTACTCATACTGTCAATAGTGACCCCCGATGAGTTCTGAAACATCTGAAATATTATAAGCTTTGAACTGGGTTTGGAAGCTTTTTTTTATTACGAATCATCTTCAGATTGTATGTCCACCATTTGTTATAAATCCTACATTAATGGAAAAGGTTCTCAATAAGCAGCTGTGAAGATAAGGTTCGATAAATAATTTTAATTATCATTTTCAAATGTAAAAAAAAAAATTATTTCGTGCCCGACTGAGATCAAACACGGGTCTACAGGTTAGTGCATATACAGTAATCGGTGAGGTAGATAATACGTCCTTGATAGCGGTCGGTGAAGTGTTCTAATTTGAACTTCGTATCATTCAGACGTTTGCAACATAAGTGTAGTGTTTATGATTAGAATTGTTTTATTAATGTGATTTGTGTGTGTGTCTGTGTGTGCGGGTCTTTTTTATATTTCCTTGATTATTTGAAAAGCAATTGCTATATTATATCTTTCGAATGATTTAGCGGTTAGATAAGCCTAATTGTTAATTATAACTATATCCATATTTAATATATTTTCCCGTGCGTGGAAAGCATGATATCTTTATACATTTGCACCATCCAGTTCGAAAAAAGTAGGAAGCTACTGAAGTTATAAAACGCGATTGGTTTAGTTTTACGTCGCCACTTTGGAAAATACACCAGGTCCTTTGCTGTCTAAACTAAGTCTTCCCAACACACTGTTTAGGAATCACTATTCACTGTTTCAGCTTTTGTAAAGTATTTCGGAGAGACAAACTTTTATATCGAAAGAATTCTGAAATCTAGATGTTAGATTTCTCTGAATTCTTGAACAACTGTAAAGGGAACAAAGAAGTTTACATTTTATATGCCAAAAAAAAAAATTATAATAATGTATGCCCGGTAAACCGCTGATTGGGCCTATATTCAGACCCTACTGATCCAAGGCGATTTTAGCTGGACACAGAAATTCAAGCTTTTTATTTCATAATAACATGCATGATGACGGCAGGATTATCGTTAGAATGAACCAATTCCAAACTATATTGTGTGGGTCTATCATTTGAAAAATCTCTTAATGACTCCAATTACTCAGCCAGATGGACTTCTTTCCACCCAAACGTTAAGGAAGCAGATGCTATTTGAAAATAGCAGACGTATATGCTTCTCTGGTATCATCAAAGTATATTACTTTTAAATCTATTTTCCCAGAGTCTGAGACTACGGTAAGCTGTTAGAGTTATATTACTTTCGGTAATTCTGTTTCAGACTCTTTGACTGAAGTCCATTACTGAAAATCACAACGCTGCATGCGATCCACTTCAAAGATAGAAATTAAAGTTTGATCTTAATAAGTATATAATGCCCGAAGTGCTTTTTGATTATCATGTCCGACTAATTTGTTAAGAGCTCTAATTAATATACAGCTAGCTCACAAATGAATCTGAAGTGGGACACTATTAACGCCTGTCAAATAATACGAAATATATTATATAGGCAATACAATAAACCTCGAGATGATATAAAGAATTATGCAACATTGATTGTAAAGCAATGACAAATATGGAACTGCCACTAAATTCTGGTCAGCGCATCTTAATGCATCGATATTTTTTTTCAGCACGCGAGAGAATGTACGTATATATTGTACCACACAATAAGAACTTTAAAGGTTGAACCATAAGTACAAATGTTGTTTGGTTGGTTTTAACGGCACTTTTATCATATTATTGGATATAGCATGACGAGGAAATGTCTTTCCCAAGGACAAACCGAGGCAGCCGGCCCAGGCTGGCATGGGCGGGTATCGAACCCACAACAGTTGGATTACGAGTTCGACGCTCAAACCAACTGAACTACCGCGTCTCCCTTCTGTAAAATGACAACTGTTACAAGACAAAGTAATTACAATGACACATATTAACAATAATTAACATCGACATGTAAGCTGGGGTTTTTTTAATTGTTCTTTTTTATTTATTCATTTATTTAATATTTTTGTAAGTTAATTATACAATGTATTTATCATCTAGATAGCTAGCTTGCTGTCTGTCTGTTTGTCTTCCTTCTTGATTACCTACTGAGTAGTGCTGTATATCTGCGGTACCAAAATATTAAGCTTTTCTTGAAAAGAAATTATTGCCGAAGATGATATTCGGTGCATCGTCAGTACCGTTCAACACTTGTTATGGTTAATTATATTTGTATTTTTGACGATCTTTTTTATGTTTGTATTGACTTACTTTATCAATTCACTAAATAAATAACGCATCTATCTTTCTATCTATCAATCTCGATTTTGGATAACCTAATTCTTGCTTAATATTTTCTTCCTTCGGGTGTTTATAATTTGTATGTAAGAAACATTCTATATTAATCGCTAAATAAAATGCAGTCCTTATTAAGTGGAGTATTGCAGCAGACATTACTCATCCAGGACAGTACCCATACTGGAAGTATAACAAGTGTCAACACCCATCAAAATAGAGCTTAACATCTGAAAAATACAGATATATGATGACACTGAACGATATGAAGGCACTCTCATTACCAATTCGTCTTGTAATAATGGTCCGTTAAAATAATCACACTATGTATAACAGGTATGATTTGCACTGGCAACAATATTAAGTCTGCATTCATCACCTTTATAATCTTTTTCAAAAACAGTAGATGAAAAGATATTTAATTTCATATGTTAAATGTCGGTCGAAAGGGCTAGCAATCGCCGAAATGAATTTTTAAGTTTGAGAGCCGTAAAGACAACAAGCATTGAATTAATATCATAGAGCTCAGACAATTCAATGCTTGTTGTCTTTACGTTCCAACGGTGATCACAATTTGAGCTTAAATTACACACACACACACACACACACACACACACACACACACAGACACACACACACACACACACACACAAACACACACATCAATGATCAAATGTCAGTAGAGCTCAGACATTGAGGGAGATACTAGGACAGGTAAGTGGGAGACGTATTATAGAGTTGTTCATACATCTCTACAGGGAAGAGAAGTACATACACTGTATTTATTCAAAGTCTATATGAGATTGTACAAGTTCTCAATTTATAAACGTACTCTCTGTACATGAGTGGTTCTTCTCATCCACAAGTTACAAAGGAAGACATGTGGTCTCGAAACTGTCTGAACACACACGTGAAACATAGACCCTTCTCGTCCACAAGTTACAGTGGAAGACATGTGGTCTCGAAACTGTCTGAACACACACGTGGAACATAGACCCTTCTCGTCCACAAGGTACAGTGGAAGACATGTGGTCTCGAAACTGTCTGAACACACACGTGAAACATAGACCCTTCTCGTCCACAAGTTACAGTGGAAGACATGTGGTCTCGAAACTGTCTGAACACACACGTGAAACATAGACCCTTCTCGTCCACAAGTTACAGTGGAAGACATGTGGTCTCGAAACTGTCTGAACACACACGTGGAACATAGACCCTTCTCGTCCACAAGTTACAGTGGAAGACATGTGGTCTCGAAACTGTCTGAACATACACGTGGAACATAGAACCACGACTTAAAAGGATAATCCTAGTATTCTGACATTTTGAATAGAACAGAACGCATACTAAGTTGCTGGCTAATATTTTGTTATCGAAGCCTTATTTTAAGTGAAAATTTGGAAATTCAGACAAAGAAAAAAAAAATCCGTTTAAAATGTTTCGCAAGTGAAGAGATTTAGATTTTCAGTATTTTCCCTAGCTGTATCTTTCCATTGTAAAGAGCAAGGGTATATCTGTTCTTTGTTTTCAAGACTATTGCTTATATTAAACAGTGTGTCATATACAATACTTGATTCCTACATTACAATCTTCTCAGTAGTTCTAATAATTGTTTTGTTTGTTTCTCTTTGGCAAATTTCACCCGATGCTACGTGTAACAGGCAAAAATGCACGACCAGACTGGGGCTTGAACCCAATACCTCTCTAACTCTACACGGGCGCTCTACCACTTGAGCTATCCGACCTGATAGCCCTGTCAACACTTTATCAACACTTTATCACTGCCTTTTTGAGACAGGTCCCTCTGTCTCAAAGTTCAGCTTCCACTTAACTGCAACCCTCCATAGCCGGTTGGAGGTGAAGATGTGGAATCCGGTTCGCAGCGCCAAATGTGACAGATAGAACTGGGCGCATCGGTTCAGATATCTCAAGTGGTAGAGCGGCCGTCTTGAGTCAGAGAGGTCCCGTGTTCAAGCCCTGATCCGGCGGTGCATTTTTCCTGTTACAACAAAGCAGTCTGTTAGGACGCATTACTGGCAGTTCAAATCAGACCGAAGTTGTATTTTATGTGAAGTCTTCAAAAGGTCTTACAGATAACGGTTCTATTTATAACTGTATATAAGGGTCCTATGGTTATCTCGTCCCCAGCCTGCGGTTGCATGAACTAAATGAGTTCGGGTTATCTATTTATGGCCTAGATGGAAATACTCTTCCGAATTTAGGTTACATCGAGGCTGAAATAGTGGTTCCTTTCCATGGTGCAAATACTATATGTGCACGCGTTTTAATTGTCCCCGACACTGATTACAATACGAAATATTGACTTGACTCGCCGTTGCAAAGAACGCGATCACAAATACATGGGGTAAATTACCTGATTTCCCTAGCACCACGTCAGCAGTCTCTATGCCGGTAATATCAATCAATGGATTGTGTTCCCTTTTTTCCGTCTCCTCGATGGGTTCTCCAAAATATAAAGGTGGTTCAAAGGAGACTGAAAACAAGTCGTAGAATATATGACTTTAGTGACCTGTAGAAATATGAACATTTTTAATGTTCATAGCACAATGAGAGGAAACGGACAAATAGTCCTTTCGTCCTGACAGCAAACGGCAAACTGCCTTACAAAACTATGTTTCGTTACAATTTAAGATGCATTTGAACGGTACATGAAATATTAAACAAAGAAATGATTGAAGAAAATGTATGTCTTTTGGAATATATAACATAAAGGCTACTCTTTAATTATCCACAGTAATATTTCAAGTCGCAGAAAGCTTAACAAAAATAGGTGTGCGTTGTTTTGTAATGTAACAGTGCGTTGTTTTGTAATGTAACAGTCGACTTTACGACTGTTACATGAATAGGAATTATGAAAATCGTATTGTCCATTTAAAACTTAATAATAAAACTTACAAAAGTTGACATACCTGTAGAAATATGAAAGGTTTATTTTTCATGGTACCATGGGAGGGAAGATAAACTGTGGTGTAGGCAAAGCTTGCACGTGTGATTTGAGCGAAGATAAATACCAGTTTTACAGGTTTTGGATTGTTAGAACTATATACAGATTTGTATAGGTACGCGCTCTGAGTGACTGGCTGAATGAATGAATGAATGAATGAATTTACAACTTTATACGAAGGCAACACAGACAAAAACGACTTTACGACTGTTACATTACAAAACAACGCACAAGTGCAATCATTTCTACAAGAAAACATTTTTAAAGATAATAATTTCATTTAACAATAAAATGTATATTCTGCCTCTGAAAGATAGAACTTATTTTGAGTAAGACGTTGAACAAGAATCAATATGATATAATTCCCTGTTACAGACGTAAAAGAAATATAATGCAAAGTTCATTTCTTGTGTTGCTCTCTAGCTATCTATTTATTTTTGACCAGAAAAATGTCTCCCTTACCTTGAGAGCATCGATCATTGTAAGCAGTAATACCACTTGTCCACAATTTGTACAGGATAAAATAAAGTCATAGGATCTGTTCCATGATTTGATCTTTCTCCATATATTGGCAAAGTAATTCATATCAACAAAATGAATCTAAACTTTTAAACTATAAAGTAGCAATGTACCAACAAAGGACAAAACTGACAAACGTCAACGATGTTGCATTAAGCAAACATTCTGATGTCGAATTACAAAATGCGATGAAGTTTACTGTGCATCGATGGAGTATTTTGAAGTGTCCTGTGCTAAATCCAACTGCGTTTTAATAAATCGTCTCTGAATCTGCCATAGAGATAAACTAATAAATATGTACAGTTCATATGATGATATTTCCTTGCAGTTTTGTCTAGATAGTCTACTTTTATCTTTTTCTATAGTCAAAATAGTATCCAGGCAATTACCGTACAGTAGGTACTCTCTGGCAAATAGTATCCATCGCAAACTTCGACACTTATTATGAATGTTTCTATCTTCTATTCATCAAGGAAGTTTAGATTTACTGTTGTACAAATATATTTTGTCTAAACTTTTGCTTGAATGAAATGCTTTTACCACACAGAAAAAAAATCAGTTAATAAACATATAACGTGAAAATAAGCCATTACTAAATAATCATAAATACACGCACCGTTTAATATCTTTTCTTCTCGAAAATCATCGAATACTAGTAACAAATGTCATATTCGTAAATATATAGCATTAAAAAAGCTTAGATGAATCTAAATAATCAAAATGATGTTTCACTTGCACAAGACATATACTGCTTTACGTTTTTCTTTGATCAACTGTGAATTTTTTTTAGTTCCACTTTTATTGTAATTAGTGACCTTCTGGTTCCATTCGAGATGGAGGTGTTGTAACCTTCCAAATTATATTGAAAGTCAAATTACTGTTGCTGGGTCAAATTACTGTTGCTGGGTCAAATTACTGTTGCTGAGTCTTTAATCCTCATTTCTTGTTGTGAACTCGCGGATTTATATCATGTGTTTGCATTTAAATGTTCGATTCAAAAATGATTTCTGGTGTCCAAAAAAACTACAGTCCGATTTGATTGCAAATGTAAACACGATTTCAAATTAGTTGTTATTATGGATGAAAATGAATAAGTTAGGATCCATTCTGACTTAAATTGTTTGAACCCGAATACTGTCATGCCAATCGATGTATATTTAAACACTTAACCTTTTTTTAGTAAGTTAACCATATAAGAGTATCACCAAAATGAAAAACTAAATTTAAGTATATTGTTATTTAATATTGTATATTTATTTTAAAAGCATGCAAAAAGTTACTTCTGCTACCATATTTACTTCTGCTAACATATTTACTTCTGCTACAATATTTAGAACTGTTGAATCATAAACATATTTCATTCACTTAGTAAGTTTTAAGATCAGTAAAGTATTTTAGTTGCAAATCTGTACTGCGTGATTTTTATCGGCATAATAAGAATAATTTTTAATTATTTTTTTTTCCTGTTTCATTCTCATTTCATACCCTGTGGAATATTCCAAACTACTGATAACCTGGTCTTCAGTCTAATCAATATTTCATTCCCCGGGACTACATGAAATTATACAATGGATAATCTCTAGGGGTTAACCTGATTATTGTAACATATGAATTTGTACCAGTGCGGGAACTTTGACTGATTACTGATCCTGTAACAAGTCTCTGGTAAATCAAAAAACTTATGTAAAGTAAAAGAGTTCATAATAGATCTCACGTCTGTGCAAGTCTTAGCACATTGACAGTACAATATTGCCTCTGTATACAACATTTGATTACAACCGTGCGCGCTGAATTGTTTTATTTAAATAAGGGATTAGCATTTGAACGTCCTGCAAAATGTATGAACGCAGGAGAAATGTTCAATCTGTGTAATGAGACGGGTGCACTGATGTTTTCAGATCTTTGAAGTTCATCAATGGTTATTCAGTCGACTGCCATGCTAATTATAATTTTATTTATTGATTTTGGCGGTTTTCTAATGATTTCTCTCATTTCATATCCAATGCCATGTATCATGTTCTTGTTAGCGATTTTTGTAGCAATTCAATATTTCAGTTCCCTGAGAATATGAACGTATTCCAAAGACTATCTCTAGACGTAAACCGGTTCCTTATGACAGATGAATTCGCACCCGTGCCGACATTTTAATTTCATCGCAGGTGCGGTGTCATGTTTATGTTACATCTAAATTTATACAGTTTCAAAGAGTTATGATAGATTTCACTTCCGTGCTAGTCGGAACCCTGATAAAAGAGAAAGAACCTGTATATAAAACTACTGAGTATGAACGTAAAGCCTGAATTTTATTTGATTTCAATTAAAGATTGACAATTTTACGTTCTGCGAGGTATGAATGTCATGATGCTCAATCTTAGTGGTCCGCTTGGTGGAATATAGAACCGTTATTAGATCTGTAATTTAAAAGGGGTTAATAAAACTATTGTTATATAACCGTTATTATATCTGTAATTTAAAAGGGGTTAATAAAACTGTTGTTATATAACCGTTATTAGATCTGTGATTTAAAAGGGGTTAATAAAACTATTGTTATATAACCGTTATTAGATCTGTGATTTAAGAGGGGTTAATAAAACTATTGTTATATAACCGTTATTAGATCTGTAATTTAAAAGGGGTTAATAAAACTATTGTTATATAACCGTTATTAGATCTGTAATTTAAAAGGGGTTAATAAAACTATTGTTATATAACCGTTATTAGATCTGTAATTTAAAAGGGGTTAATAAAACTATTGTTATAGAACCGTTATTAGATCTGTAATTTAAAAGGGGTTAATAAAACTATTGTTATTGAACCGTTATTAGATCTGTGATTTAAAAGGGGTTAATAAAACTATTATTAGATCTGTGATTTAAAAGGGGTTAATAAAACTATTGTTATAGAACCGTTATTAGATCTGTAATTTTTAAGGGGCTAATAAAACTATTGTTATACATCCGTTATTAGATCTGTGATTTAAAAGGGGTTAATAAAACTATTATTAGATCTGTGATTTAAAAGGGGTTAATAAAACTAGTATTAGATCTGTGATTTGAAAGGGGTTAATAAAACTAGTATTAGATCTGTGATTTGCAAGGGGTTAATAAAACTAGTATTAGATCTGTGATTTAAAAGGGGTTAATAAAACTATTGTTTCATGCAATTGAAGCTTAAAAGTATGATTGACACAATGAATATTATTGAGAAATTATTTGTTCGATGAGTTCATTTGCTATCTCTTTAAATAAACTAAAATTTATTAAAAACAGTCGTCTATATCAGTATTTTTCGTGCAGCAAGACAACAGTTAACCGTTAAAAAGGAAGGCATTACAGGTCTAAGTTTGAATTTTCAACACAGGAAGTCATCGTATGTTGCCAACAAGACAACAGCCACAGTACCACTGTACAACACAAACTTAAATTCATAGTTAACAACTCGTACTGTTTAAATCTGGCAAACAATTCTCCATTCGCTTTCATTCTTTTCAGCATTAACAGTCATGCTAATCTTATAAATGAGTAATTTGCAGTATCTCAATGACCTTCTCAGTGTCATAAACGTAGACAGTCATTATATTCGGTTAGACTAAGAAAAGAAGATTTAGCACAAGCTCTGTGGCACCTGTAAATGCCACAAACGCACCTGTAAATGTCACAAACGCACGTAAATGTCACAATTTACGTTTATTGGTAACATCGTATGCAAAGTAGCCTTTACCAGTAACATTAACGCCAGTAAGTGTCACAAACACCGGAAAACGCCACACCTAGAAATTGTAACATTTAGTGGCAGTACAACTTTTTCAGTTTTTTCAATGTATTCTATAGACCCAGTAAATGTCACAAATGGCCGTAAATGTCACGGATGACATTGATGAAAGAGTCTGAAACACAAAGACAAACGTTGTACAAATATGCCACCCTGAGCAGCTGAAACACAAAGACAAACGTTGTACAAATATGCCACCCTGAGCAGCTGAAACACAAAGACAAACGTTGTACAAATATGCCACCCTGAGCAGCTGAAACACAAAGACAAACGTTGTACAAATATGCCACACTGAGCAGCTGAAACACAAAGACAAACGTTGTACAAATATGCCACCCTGAGCAGCTGAAACACAAAGACAAACGTTGTACAAATATGCCACCCTGAAACGAGTAAATAGCAGTTTTTCGCCCGTCCGTCCGTACTGAAGTCTTTTGAATATTCCGTGGCGAGCATTTACAGGTTTTTTTTTTTTTTTTTTTTTTGTTTTGTTGTAATTATATTCGATGAAACCTTCAGTTTTAGATGATCTCAGTCGGTTTTAATGATTAGCAAAAATTGAATTCGTCCTTAATGTCCAGAGTTATTCCCCTTGAAAAACTCAGGTTATGCATTTATTAAGCTTATAATCAGCAAAGATGTAAGACTAGCAGGATAATTTCTCAGCAGAAATTAATATTTTATTATTACTTTTATCCATTTCTGAAAAGCATATACAGTAATTTTCTTAATATAGTCTTAATTAAAATTGTTGGTCCATTACAATACTAAACAACTTAATTGCTTGTAACGAAATAAAATTTTGGAAAATATCTGCTATTAATAGACAGACAGAGAGATAGATGCATGTGTGAATTGATGGATATATAGGTAGGTAGATATAAAAAGAGATATAATATTCGTAGTTGTGAAATATCATACTAGAACAAAAGACGGACTGACGATTCACGGACCACAGTAGTAAAAAAATATAAAAACAGAGGAACAGAAAAGGGACATAATCGATTTTATTTTCGCCACAAAGGCGCCGATACGATAACAAACCCCTACACAAAGAAACAATTTGTATCTGAAACAATATGACATTTACCGTTGAAGCTGTACTTAATCAAGAATAATTTACAGTTGCAGAATCAAAAGTATATGCCACAACAACAGTAAATGTCACAAATTATTCCATTTACTGGCAATGCAGCTTTCAAAGTCATCGGTAAATGTCACATATTTCGGTCCATAATAAACATTTAATTGTCGTATGTAACACATCTGGTCGTCTCTAAAATGTGATTGTTCCCATTAAGATGTAAAGGTATCTGCAAAATGTCACACAAATGTGTAGATGTGATATGTCACAATCTTTTGTTACATGACATGGTACTCTCTGACATGTAATTGTTCTTTCTAACACGCCACAGTCCTCTGAGTCATGTGTTAGAAGACTGATCATATGAAATTAATGTGTAAAAATGTATCATTCCGTGATATTTTACAGTCCTTGCCATTTTAATCGTCACAAGCTATTGGTTGCATGGAGCATGCCATCTCTGTAGGAACCATCGTGCTATACAGAGTAAAAACCCGTCCGTATAGCTAAGCCAGTTGAAATGGTTTAAACGGATCTATCAAATGATTTGTTGCATCCATCTGGAAAAGCTTCGACTTTTTTGTATGGTTGTTCAGAAATAAAATAATATGGCCGACTATTTGGATGATGTCTTAAGAATTTGTCTGAAAGCTATGTATGTCGTGCATTTTGACTGGTTACAGTTAATATACCTCTTGCTGCAGACTCAGGTAACAATGATTCCGCACAAAACTTTCTCTGAGGATGCCAAGAATTTGTATAGATTTGGTAATCTTCGTAAAAGCCTTGGCTATCGAATAGGTATCTCAGTAGAGACCACGAAATTCATCATTGTATGAAAGGGTAACAAGAACAAATTGCTTGGGAGCAAAGACGCATGGGTAATGATAAATATCTGTGCCAACATTTGTTATAGGCAACTGTAATCAATCAATTGAACATTTTTATGTTTGAACTTTGTGTAGTTCACATATTTTACTTCTCTTCAATCTGTGTCAGAATTGGAAAGTGAACGTTTCACTATGCTAAGCCAATAAATTAACTATAGTTGTTTTGTTCTGGAGGTTATGTTTTTCATACATCCTAGGTTCACTACATCAAACGGGTGTGCTTCGAGAGGTCTTGAACACTTCGACTAAGAAAAGAAACGACAAAGAGTCTAGTTTGGCCCCCAAAGAATAGGCTTAGGCACATTATCCAACTAGAATATCAAACTATGCTATGGAAATGGATTTCGCTTTCATTTTGCCAATTCCAGCTGTGAGTGATTCAAAACTGTCGATAATCTCGATATCAATATTAAACTAGCATTGGCAAAATTTACAAAAATAATAGCTAACATAACGTTGATAGCTTACAGAAAAGGAAATGGAAATATATTTTACATGGCTGCAATTGAATCTTCAATTATGCGACAGCGAGAGACTAGAGGTTTTGCAGTTCATTTGGTAACAATTTCCTATTTCTCGATATAACTTCCTTAATTATCCCCCTCTTAGAAAAGCATATTGCAGTTAAAGAAGCCTGTAAGATTCTCATTACAAGAAATAACTAAACTTAAAACTGTCAAAGGATTAAATATTATTATTTTATTTTATTTTTTTAAAAAAAGATTTATTTTCAAGTTAAACCTAAAATTAAGGACATATGCATACATATCGAAATTCCAACCTAAACCGGAAGCTTAGTGAGTCAATGCTCAAATTTAACAAAATAATAAAAAAAAGGCATAACACTTTATCGGATATATTTATTCCATAAATATTAAAATCTCAGATTTACAAATTATTGGAATAAATAATAAAATCAAAATGAAAGAAAAGAAAAAAGAAACCGGCATTGTTTTAAATCTATTTGTCTCCTGATGAAGAAATGTATAATATTTGCATCACTAGAACAACAAAATGTAGTAACTTTTTCTCGCCCGGGGGAGTGGAGGAGGGAACTGGGTGGGAGATGAATTTCTATTACCAAGAAGCATCAAGGAATAAATTAACATGAAATTAAGGTTATATATCTCAATGTCTCAAGTCTTTTGTGTCAGATGCCTATTGTGCAAACATTTGTCATTCCGCCAACATAGGAGAGAACATTTTCTACAACAATAATGGTCATCTCATGTGGTTACCGCAGACCAAAAAATAAAAGTTATGACCTGTGCCGAAACATTGTAAATACTTGTGTCCCTTATACTATACAATGAGGTAAGGATGACCAAGCTCCAACATGTGTACAAACTGGAGTCAAATTGTACTGGCGAAAATACAGGAATGTATTGGAATAGTATATTGGTATTGAGTATTGTTCGTCGGTCTTTCTTTCTATAGTTGCGATTGCAGTAGTAGTATTTTTTTGGACGTTAACCCAATTTTTCAGCACACGTTAAGCTATACATGGCAGCCTGTATATTTGGTGGAGGAAGAGCCCGGAAAGACCCCGGGAAGAACCACCTATCCTTGCGAAGCTACTGGCAAGCTTTCTCACATACCCAATTTGGTTGAGCAGTGACTCGAACTCACGCGGACAGAGGTGAGATGTGTGAGTGATCTCTAAAGTCGAGCGCCTTAGACCACTCAGCCTCCCGGGGCCCCCTACAGTAGTAGTATTATTAGTGATAGGAGGAGAAGAAGGATAAAGTGACAATACCAACAATATGAATAGCAATAGTATTCTTGTAACGATGATGATGATGATGATCATCATCATCATCATTATTATTATTATTGTTGTTATTATTATTATTATTATTATTATCATTATTATTATTATTATTATTATTATTATTAAGAAAAGTACAATTAAAATTGCTACACGTTCCGTTGAGTAGCATTACTGTGCTTTTCAACATTATTCGCCTACACAGAGTAGGTATCTGATAACAATTAAAAAGCTGAACTTTGTAGAAACAGTAGTTAATGGAAACAAATCACAGGTCAACTTCCCATTTGAAAAATCTGTGTATTAACGACATTAATGATGAACGCCTCCGTAAATTTCTTTAACCCGATAATGCTTTCAATGAACCGTCAAAACCTGTATATTTATGTGTTTAAATCACATAAATCAACTATTGATAGATAGATATATAATGGAGCTAATTTCAGTAAATGTAAAAAAGTTAACATTTCATAGCATATGTCGCAGCTCACAATTAGAGGGCACCTAATCGCAATAATTACTGCTGGATCCATGATAAAATGATCCTTCAAATATAAAAATTATACAACTACAAATACACAACCTCATTAGATTATGTTGAAGGTTTTAATGACAACCAATTAATTTAGCATAGAATGTCCATCGTTTTATGTTGATATGTTGATTATACACAAGTAAAAGAATGATAACATACAGTTGGGTTTAACATAGCAATCCTTAAAACTTAAATTGATACATTAGAAATTATATTATTTTTATAAGGTTCAATATCAGATGACCTTGTGTTCTGATACATGCGTTTGCTAGATACGGAATCTAATCGTAGATATCTGCTAGTTTAAAATGTATCACTCTAAATCTCTGTCTGTCTGCCTGTCTGTCTGTCTGTATTTCTCTCTCTCTCTCTCTCTCTCTCTCTCTCTATATATATATATATATATATATATATATATATATATATATATATATATTTTTTTAAGGAAAGTTTCATTATTTTCCTCCTGTGATAGGTAGTTATATTATCCACAAAACGTTTAGTAGCACAGTCTTGGGCGTTTGATGGATCAGCCAGATTTGTATTTTTTTTTAAAATTCATATTAACATTACTATTAAATGTTGTGGATCCACTACCTATTCACCAAATCTTAAATTTGCTCCTCATTTATTTTAATTAATAAACCATTAGAAGTTGTGGAATGTACCGGGTTCTTAACATCGTTGTATGTTATTATATATTTTTTTTTTCATTTTCGAGTTTGGATGCAAATAATATAACATCCTAACGTTCTTTTTTGTGGATATCTTGACTGAAGTCGACTTAGAAATCTTGATTCGTTATGTCAACAGTCTTTTTCAACGAAATTTCATTTAATTTTAGTAATTTTGTTTTCTTCTAAGTTTTGTAACTCTTCATCAACTATTTGAGCTTGATTATGCATGCAACCTGTTAAATGAGTGTTAACTTTAGTATCAATATATTATTTTGTTACTGCATCACTTCCATACCAGGTTTTTCTAAGTTTACAATCATAATTATTGATATTTAGATTTTATAACATTTCCGATGATCCGAGTAGTTGATCTACCCCACGGTAAACGTATTCATCCAATTCATTTTTAATAGTAATAACTTCATTTTTTGTTGTATATTTAGTAGTATCCATTTCTATATCACTAGAATCACTAAATTTACCAAACATTGTATATGTCATATATAACATTATATATATATATATATATATATATATATATATATATATATATATATATATGGAAGAAATATTATATGCTCATAAAATCAAATTAACAGAGGTTCATAAATATTAGTACAGTCAAAGAGTAACGTGATAATTAACCCACAAATCATACTGAATTTACGTGTTACAAAACGGTGTAATGATAATATGTTATTATCACTTTTCGAAATTACACAGTTAGAAAAAGTCGGTGTAATCGATATTGAATATGATAACGATAAATTACACAAACATGATCTATGTTTTATACCAAACGAGACAGTGATTTAATTAATGTCTGAGTTGTATTTTTCTCCATATTAAGTCATATCGTCGTACTACATTTTTAAATTTTTAGTAATTTTTGTTTTAATAGGAACTTTAAAGATATAAAATAGTTTTCTGAATATATAAATAGATTTAAGAGCTTTCTTGGAAATTTAGTTTCGATAAGCTCAACAATTTTATAATACATATTTAATAATTCTGTTCTAGTTTTATGATCAATGTAATAATTATTAATTTATTTTCATAATTAAATATTATTTTAGCAATGTAATATTTGCTATGATAAACGCTTAAAAATAGTTTTGTAATTATACTAATAATTAATACATTCTTTAGCGTGAGTATAATAATGATGAGATGCACAATTTATGCATATATAATCAACATCAAATAATACATATTATGTTTAGCAACGATTCCTTTTTAAATCATCCTTTTGATCTTTTCTGAAATCATCTTTCGCAAAAAGGAAAATAACAAATATTTCTTCAGTAAAACATATTTTATATAGTTTTGTATTTGAACTCATTATATGATATACTTATATATTTATTTCACATTATATAATTCTATAGTATTATATACCGCAATTATATATATATATATATATATATATATATATATATATATATATATATATATATATATATATATACTCGTTATAAGAAAACAGAAAAAGTTAAAGGTTTCAATAAGATACTGGTACAAGGGTAACAAACATATCAGATTATTTTGATGTTTATATACCAGCGGAAACATAAAAAGTGAAACCACCAGATATAACTCCAACATTGTCAACAGAAGAAGAACTATTGTCAGGACTTACAACTTTAACAACACAAAAACAAAAAGTCCAAGAAGAATTTGAAAAAGAAACTAAAGTCAGGATGTTTAAAAAAATTAACCAGAGACAAAAAAATGAGTAAAATAGAAACATCACGGTCGACATTTAAACTTGTACTATAGAAACCATCAAAAGAAGGAGAAGGATTCGAACTAAAATATGACACAGATATTAAAATTAATTTTACGTGGATCCTACAAACTAACCCCGAAATCCTATTTTGACAATTTATATTGATCCTACAAACTAACCCCGAAATCCTATTTTGACAATTTATATTGATCCTACAAACTAACCCCGAAATCCTATTTTGACAATTTATATTGATCCTACAAACTAACCCCGAAATCCTATTTTGACAATTTATATTGATCCTACAAACTAACCCCGAAATCCTATTTTGACAATTTATATTGATCCTACAAACTAACCCCGAAATCCTATTTTGACAATTTATATTGATCCTACAAACTAACCCCGAAATCCTATTTTGACAATTTATACAAAAATATTAGAACTAAAACTGGATGCTTATCGTCATAATAATTAATTATCTCGTGCAATAGATTACGATTTGATTGATTGGATGACGAAAAGCGTCAACAACAAAGCGGCGTATAGAAGTAACTTGTGGCAATATCAGATTTTATAAAGATCCAAATGAATTAGTGCAACGATTACATATATTATGTGCAACATATCTTATGTGCAAGAAAACAAAATGGTAATAAATAAAAACAAATATTGAAAATTCAATAATAAATATTCCTAATAAATTCTACAATGATAAAATATTTTTAAAAACTGCATATACGACAGTATTTGAACATTACATGTAATCTTATAGTATATAAATGGTATTTGAAACTACATTATTCTTTGAAATTGGAAATGTGACATATGACACATCTCAAAATTTTGCAATAGAGTTTTCATCACGAGTTGTTTTGGATATTAACAAACAATATGAAATACCACTCATGAGTCACAAATCTGGCATAATCAGTGGTATAATATCAAATCAGTGAATACTAATTTTACTTATCACTATGCTATCAAATTGAATACATTCTCTATGATACCAAGATTCATATAATGTTCTAGATCAAAATCAGTAATACAAAGCTTACTTGGAATTGCAAATAACAATTGAACCAGACTACAACAATCAAACACACACACACATTATATATATATATATATATATATATATATATATATATATATATATATATATATATATATATATATATATATATATATATGACAAAAGTTGTATCGTGATATTTTAATCTTTTTCAACTGATGAATTAGGGTTAAGTAGGAAATTGGAGTATGTTGAATACCTTCCTCTAGTTGACTCGTGATAATAATATAAATAAGGATGGTCAACATATCATGGAAACGATAGACAAAGGTATGTCTTTACTACCACATAAGGGTTGTATTGAGATCAGAGGTAGATTACAAACAGATGATGTTCCCACAGCAAAACATGCTGTGGAGGCTGTAATATAAATAGTCAATAACGTATGGAGTCTCTTTCATAGGGCCCGATATTTTATGGATGACAATGTGGTAAAGCAAATTTCTTTATACCTTCCACAAGCTAGTACCATAATAGGACAAGTATCGTATTCAAATGGTTATGCGAGCTCTTCAGCAACCAATATGCTATGGTTTAAAGATAGTGGCAATAGAAATGCTAATACTAAAAGATTTAATACAGGTGATGAATTCCTGGTGGTTGTGATCCGTTTCGGGGTAACGCATAAAATGTACAGGGACAACATTTTAGGGTCGTGTTTAAGCCAGGCCTAGATATAGGTGGTAATGAGAGATTTACAAACGACAAACACTAACGACTGGTAACAAGCAAGTGTCGTTCTTCTTGCCATTATCTAATGTATTTGGTGTATGTCGTGATGTACATACTGTATTTCGTGATGTCGAACACTCCATAATGTTAGACAGAAATCCACCTGAGCAATATATTATGAAAGCAGATGGAGTAGCTGCAGGTAAATGCAACAGACGTTATCTTAGCTTATGGATGCCTAGATTTGAATATTCGCTGTCAGTAGTAAGTGATATTGAAACAAAATTAGTGGATGGCTATACGCCCCAAAAATGTATTTTGAACAGATGAAAGTATATAGACAACAATATAACGCTAATGAATTAAATCCAACGTGGAAACTCACATCAAATGCGTCAGAACAAATTCCAAGACATGTATAGCTTTTACAGTGCAGCTAGGAGTAACGACCAAGAAAACAACAATATGATATTTGATAATGCAAATTTAAGACGATTTGTTTATAGATATAATAGTGTTCAATGTCCTGAGCGATCATTACAAGACAATTTTACTGAAGCTAATGGAGATTATTCAAAAACCCATATGATGTTTCAAGATGCAGTAAATAAATGCAGACTTTGACACTGGACCAAATATAAATATTTCTGAATTTGGAAGTATATATCCCATATGTCGTTTTTATGTTAGCAAGCATGATTAAAATCGAATAACGATTACCAGTGATATTGAGGTTACATGGGAGTTTAGTTTGGTAATTTCAACATGGAGATCCTCTGGGAGATAATCAATATCATTGTTATGTTTCTATCAAGTGACCGTTACCTTACATTAAATGCAATAAATGGTAAGATGAATGTTATTGTATAACCATATATTATAATGAGTTATACCGAAGTTCCTGTATCATTATCAAATCAACAAAAAGAAATATAAAAATGCTTATTTAAAGAATCAACCAATGACAATACTATTAAAAGCGAATAAAGGAAAAGGTGGTCATGATAAACTTAATTAAACTAAAACAAAGTTAGGGATATTTATGATTGCAAAGAAAATAAATTATGACATTGAATATAAAGTGACAAAAAATATTCTGGAAACAATGTGGTTCTAATTTTCGCGCTGTTATACCTTTGTAAATCGCTTGCTCCAAAGATATTTATAACATTAGGAAATATGCTGCCTTCATTAGATTTGGCAGCAGTAACAGGAGCGGTTCACTGTGCAACATCAAATGCAACTCAAGGTCCTGGTTTATCTAAACGATGAGTACCGAGAAAAACGATTTTAATGTAATATCATATTATAAGATGCCCTACATTGAATTTGGATTGAGTTTAAGTCAACACCAAAAAACAAAAATAAAATAAAATGAAAGAATATACACACAAAAACCTCTCGCTATAAGACTTGATAAAAACCAATTACACTGGTAAGTTAATCGATGTTAACAAAACTCAAATCAAACGAGTTACAAAAGCAAAATCCCAAGACCATGGTGTAGATATAAAAATTTCAAAAACACAATTAAAACACTAGTTGGGTTCCTTCCTATGTTACGTCTACTCGCGGGGGAAAATATTCTCTACTACCAGGTCTTTTCGGAAATCTTTTTTGAAAAGGATTATCATTGGCAGGAACAAGAGAAAAAAAGATAATTTTTTTACCCAGAACACTATACAAAAAAGTAATTAAACTTCTTTGTAATATTCAAGTTCAAACGATTATCGAATAAATAAAAAAATAAAAAAACTTTAGAGGTTGTTTTAGTAAAGGTATGCTTCCAAAAACAATGGACAAAATGAAAGTAGTACAGTCAATTTAGAAGATTATTTGTTATAGGTAACGGAACACATTGGATAGCTATTTATAATCATCCCAAAAGCACAGAAATTTAATATTTTGATTCATTTGGGCTACCTCCATCTGATATTATTAACAAATATGAGTGGTAAGCAAATTATTCACAACTGTTCGCAAATAGAACATGTGGATAGTATCATATGCGGTTATTATTGTGTGTAATATATCATACTCAAATAGAGAGGTAAAAAACTAATAGATATTTTGCTCGATTTAAAATAACATCTAAATGGTTTTAATGAGCACCCAATAAAACAATATGCAAATACAATATAACATACTTATATAATACATGAACTCTAATTGCTTAAAACGTCCCCCCCCCCAAAAAAAAAAAAAAAAAAAAAAAAAAAAAAAAAAAAAAAAAAATTTTAAAAAAAATGATACAAATGAACAAGTTATTGGTCATACAAAGAATAATAGAAGGATTATGAAAGGTATATGTTCAATATGTGCCAGGAAAAAGACAATTGTTTTTACCATAAAAAAACAACAGAAGTCAAACCAATAAAAACAACAACCAAGTAATTTCAATATGCAAATGCAATATAACATAGTTATATAATGCATTAAATCATATTGTTTGAAGTGCACAAAAACTGACACAGATTATGTAGTTTCTAGTCAAATAAAGAATAGTTAAAGAATTATGGAAGGACTATGTCCTATATGTGGAACAAGAAAAACAAAATTTTTGCTATCACAAACAACATGTCGTAAAATAGATATACATGAAATACTTCTACCTTTACTACCAAAACAAGGTTTAACATTACCAAGTAACCGATATTATGGACCTGGAAACCCCTTAAATAATGAACCCCCAGCTAATACATTAGATGCTACATGTGAAAAACACGATTATTGTTATAGTATTAGTACACCCTAAATCACAATGTAATTAAATAATGACTGATGAATTAGATAGGCATATAGGTAAAACAAAGCCAAAAGAAGAAACAAGAAATTGATTGTCAAACCAATCATGAACCTTAAGCATTAGTTATGTTTAGGCAAATAGGGAAAGGAAAAACATAAAATGCATAGCTAAGAATATGGAACAATATATAACTTTTTCTATTGGACAGTTAAAATTCATTGATAGCATGCAATTTAGTATGAGTGGACTTGACAATATAAGTAAAGCTACGAAAGGTGATAATTTTAAGAATGCTAAAGTTTGCTATAAAAAACATTTATGATTTTGTATTATTACGACATAAGCGTATTTACCAATATGAAGATATAGGCAACTTTGCAAAATTTGAAGAAACAAAATTACCTGAAAGAACAAGGTTTATTCAACCTTTGCAAATGAACACATTATCTCGTAATATATAACAAGTAAAATGTATACAATAAGATCACCAAAAAGTATAAGTTAGGTGGTAATTAAACAAATAAAAACACAAGTCCAAGAGCATTAAATGATAAAAGTATAATATTTATGGTGTAAATCGATATTCTTTAGGCAAATATGAAATTACAAAAATATAATTTTAAGATGACAAACATTAAAAAAGCCATATACAAAGTCAATACAGTTTTGAGGAACATGTGAAAGGCGAGTTTAAACAACAACAAAAAATAATATGAAAAAGGTAATAAAAAGTTAAAAAATGAAAATCTAGAAGAAAAAAATCCGTTTATATTAAGTGTGCTATACAATACATTTTACATACTACTAGAAATAATAAAACATTCTCTAACATGCATGATAACATTCATTCCCCATATATACTTGTAATTGATATTATCATGTATCCTCCTGTAGGATCGAGGGATAGAAGTTTCCTCTCATTCTGGTGTATAACTTCTACAAGCCTTTGTTTCTGAAGAATCTGGAATGACTGTGTATTTAGATGAGAGTTAATTACTGGGTCGCCATGTCAGTGTGTTTGCAATGCACGAATGCCTATATCCACGACTATGTTCCATCCTTTTTTGAGGATGTAAGCTTACCCTTAGAGAGGCTATGGTGATTACTACGTGCAGGCAATGCGATGGGTGCCATAACCTGCTTTTCCCGGTTCGAATCACATTAGAGAACGAATTTAAAAAATATTTAACCTGTTTAATGATATTATTTCCCCATATATAATTTCACTTCATATAATGACACATCCTTCTGCAGGATCCAGGTATAGCACTTTCCATGCAGGCTGGTGCATATCTGTAACCTTCTATATTAACCTCTATATGCGTTGATTTCTGTCAGAGGAATCCAGAGTGACTGTGGACTTAGATGAGAGTTAATTACTGGATCGCCATGCGATTGTCTACTACGCACGAATGCCTATATCCACAATTACGTTCCACGGAACGTTTGGTTACATATATTCTTCTTTCTCATTATCATCAGTTTTGCACTTTTCATACTTATAGTTTATATCAATGTCAAAGTTTCAAGCCTGCGGTTTATCTTGCTTGCGGCGCAGGCCCCCACCTCACCATCCTCACTCCCGTGTAATCCCTGACAATTTCAGGTTTTTCTCTTCTCATCCCCCACCAACGGAAAATTCTTTCGCCATCTTGACCCTGAAAGCTACGTAGAGCAGCATACAGAGTTCCTTCGTGTTAATATATACTATGTTACTGTGTATTACAGTGGAGATAAGTAATTATCCCTATTTTACAAGTTATTACTTATTAACTATCTCTCTGGCTTGTTGTTATGTGCAAAACATTTTTAGTACTTTTTTCTAGATAATCTTTCTGACTAAAGAAGCTGTTACAAAAACAGATGAAATTAGTAAACGCTTTGAGACCTGCTTTTTATTGCATTATGTATCAAGTTGATAGGAAATCTGAAATATGGATCTGAAATCTTCAGAGTCCAATATCGGTATATATTAAACACGGTGGTGTTGTCCGTTTTGGGGAAATCACCTTTCCAGCATTTGTAAAATATATCTGTGCACAAGAAGGCTGTAACTATTCCTTCCAGCAGGACTTTACTGACATCAAACAATCTGTGCGGCAGATATATTATTGTGATTTGTATCCATTAAATGCAGTTGTGTTTAATTGATGTTGTGCGTGTTGTGTTTAAAGTTTTTTGTTTCGGAAAATATAGCTATAATGGATGAGGTTAATGATAGCTTGCTTGGACAAGCACTTGCTTTGTAGATATGAGGATGCAGTTTCACTCTGGAATGCCTTATTATACAAAGATAAGTTAATTCCTGTCCTTGTGAATTGTTTTTAAGTACTACGTTTTCTCTTTTAGCCTCTAGCCTACCTTTAAGGGATTTCGTGCTACAGTTAAAATATAAACTATTAAATTAAACCATATTTGTTATTGTTATGTTGATGGTATCATATGTTTCAGACACGAGAGGTGTCTTCATGACAAGCTGATCAAGTTAAAGAAACGAAAATAAAGAAGGTTACAAGAGCACTATTATGTAAAGAAGACACAAAATTAGCAATTTTCATTTTTTTCAGGGATTCCAATTTCTGTAACGCTCGGTATTGCTGGCGGAGTGACTGGACTTATTCTCCTTGCATTTGTTTTTCTGGTGTGGAGGTACCTCCAACGAAGAAAGTATCGCAATGATTTGGAACAACAGTCCAGCGAGGGGGATTCCCCTAATTCTTTCCTTGACACGACTGTGAAAATAAGTCAAAGTAACCCCGAGCTAGCAACAGAGACCAACAATGATAGACCACCAAGCTTAATTAGGAAAGGTTTTTTCAAATTGCCATTTCGACAGTCTACATTGCCGACAGTGTCACAAAGGCATCAAGACTTTCAGAGACAACTTTCACATAAGTTGGACCTGTCAAAAATAGAGTTCTCAGTACAAAGTGTTAAACACAAGGAGCAGCCAAAATTAGGCACTATCAAACCAGAACTTTACAAACAATCGTCTGTTGACAGCATTAAGTCAGAACATGCGATATGCGGGAAGCTCTTCTTCAGCCTCCAATATGACCATGATCTCAATAACCTTCTGGTGGGAATTCTTCGGGCAGAAGATCTTCCGGCGAAAGATTTCTCAGGCACATCAGATCCATACGTCAAAATATACATGCTTCCGGACAGAAAACATAAATTCCAGACTAAAGTTCACAGAAAGACATTAAATCCAGAATTCAATGAAAAATTTGTTTTTAATGTAGCCTACAATGACTTGAGTGACCGGGTTCTTCAGTTTAGTTTGTATGATTTTGACCGCTTTTCCCGCCACGATTTGATTGGGTGTGTAGTAGTGAGGGATATTTTGAGTGAGGGCAGTCTGACAAAGGAAGTCTGTCTCGTAAAGGAAGTCCTCAGTGCCAACCAGGTAAGGTCAAGGGCAGTTCGAGAGGTAGGTGTGGATGGCGATATGAGTGTTAATTCTGAGTTTGAAGAATTTCAGATCTAAAGAGGACTATTATTTTGTTGTTTTTTTTTTCTTCATGTAATACCTTCTCGCACATTCAAGCATTCGTTTAGCAAACGTAGTAAATCCATTCCTAATCAGCATTAAGCCCCGATTCTATAAACAAAAATATTCAAAAAATGTACCGTAGTAGCGCCTCTTTCCCTTTTTCCTTCGTTATATACGGCATTAAAGGTCGATGGGATATGGGTCGATGTGTAATTGGAGATTAACCTTCTTAGACTGAGAGATAAATGCGTCAGAGAGTGGCAAAAAAGAAAAAAGAAAAGACTCTCTTTCAAACTTTCACGTAAACTGGAACACAGTTCTGGTCTGATGCATCATGACTACCTGCAATATCTTGAATCTGCAGCATGTTCATGAACCTCACTGAAATAAATGACTCTATCCAAGACAAAAATCGGAGAAAATCAAACTGAAGTAAGGCCGTTAAATGAAATATGGGAAATCGGGCATTTCTATCAGTTATGTGTGATTTTTCATGCGACAGTTTCTCAGTTAGTGGGGTCTGGTTCTCCGACAATTTCCAATCCAACTGGACAATAGCAACACATTAAGTATAAAACATCTAAGTTTAATGGTCAAGGTAATTCAGTTTAAAAAGTTTTGAAATTTTCATGTTCATAAAAGATATCTGACAGGTGCCCATCAACACATTTCAGTGACACCTTTGCTCTAACATAAGAAAACATCCGTAGGAATGAAAAGATGTACACTTAAACAAATAATATTTTATTATGTTTTTTAAACATTTTCTTTTTTGGGGGTGGGGTTGGGTGGAGGAAGGGGTGAATGATATACGTTTTGGATGCACCTGTAAACAAATACATATATGCTTATAAATTCAATAAATTCCTCTTTATTGATATCGCTAATGATACACACACACACAACACCAGAAAGAGGAATAATTTTCTCCCATCAACTTTATATAGTGGGACCTGTAAACAAATACATATATATTTATAAATTCAATAAATTCCTCTTTATCGATATCGCTAATGATACACACACACACACATACACACACACACACACACACACACACACACACACACACCACCACCACCAGAAAAAGGAATAATTTTCTCCCATCAATTTTATATAGTGGGACCTGTAAACAAATAAATATATGCTTATAAATTCAATAAATTCCTCTTTATTGATATCGCTAATGATACACACACACGCACACACACACACACACACACACACACACACACACACACACACAACACCAGAAAGAGGAATAATTTTCACCCATCAACTTTATATAGTGGGTTAGATTTTGAAGGAAATTTAAGTTTAAATGTAGAAGATAAGTACATGTTCTGTCCGTTTGCAATGAAATAGGGTGGCCATGATTTTTTTTTTTTTTTTTTTTTTTTTTTTTGCTATACTATGTGAAATAGGTCACCTTGCAAAAGATAATACGCAGGAATTACGACACTTTGATTTCAGGAAATAATTTACAAAAGATGAAGGGATATCTCGTTGGTCTTCGATTGTTTTGAGCAATTTATTTCCACATAAGCCAAGCTGATCCATAATAATATATGTTTTTAGTGCTCAAAGATGAAAAAAGATTAATTCTCAACAGAGGTTAGTTCTGATTTGCTGTAAAACTATATAGATGAGGTTCTGATTAGAATTTACATCCCATTAACCTCGTAGAAAACTATTTATCAAACTGTCATCGGCATAAGCTGGACCTTCCGGTGCTTCAGGACAGATTTATGTGTCACAAATTAATTTGGGAGGTAAGCATAACATGAATATTGCTCTTCGTGCGAGAAAAAGTCACAACGATAAAATCAAAAGTAGATTCCAATCAATATAACTCGTATTAGCAGTCCACAAAGTTTTCTTGTCCTGTAAAATTAGTCAAGCAAGGTAAAAAGTATTGCAATCTTGAGCAAACTGACTTAAATAAGACCCTGAAAGCAAACATCGTATCAAGGGTCCCTAAAGAGCCTTTTTTTCAATCGTAATTTTAAAGTTTCTCAAAAACAAAAGATAGTGTGAGACTTTGCTGTTACGTTACCAGAGCCGTCGAGGCAAGAGTTATAATTTTTGTTGCAGGATTAGAATGACATATCAAAAGAAAGAAACATAGTTACATGGCCTGCATGCATACATATGAACGTCCACGTTAATTAGCACACTCTTTGTATATCAAGCGTACGACCGTTTGTTCATAAGAATATGTTTCCATCACCAAGTACAAGAACAGGGATATGAATAGTTTCATTCCAATATTGGCATGAAACCCGCCATCTATACAATATTTACGAATATGAAATTGGAGGCATTGGAACTGAAAATGCTTTACTTTTGGAGATTATTCATTGATATTATGAAAGTAATATTGAATATACAATATCAATTAGCATCTTTTTTACATTATCTAAGACATTATAAGCTTTTTGGTACGTACTGCAGAAAACATTACAATGGCCTTTGCAACTGGTTACTTATGCTATCATTTCTCAAACTTTAAGCTAAAAAGAAAAGACGCAATCTATCAAAAGTGTTTGGTATCTTAAGGCTGAGATTTAAGAATCTGTGAAGCAGCATATCAGATTATTGTTAAAGTGTACTTAAGCAACCTTTATCGGAAATATTTGTCCAGTAATTGTCAAGAGAATAAACAACAAAAGTCTTTATTTGACATTTCTTCTTTTTCGAACATGAATCACTGCCTGTTGAAAAATAAATTGCATGAATATTTTCAGAAATACATTGAACTTATATGACGTTGCTCATGACTAGCTCTGTATGGGTAGATTCAACTCGTGTAAGTGGTACCGTCAGTGTAAGTGGTACCGTCAGTGTTAGTGGTACCGTCAGTGTTAGTGGTACCGTCAGTGTTAGTGCAAATCTCTATAATGCTTTGTAATATTCATGGATAACATTGATATCATCACCATAATGACATATTCCTTATATTACCATAGAACATTTATCATCTAAAACTTTGTCTGAATATCAGATCTTGCACTCTGTCTGAATATCAGATCTTGCACTCTGTCTGAATATCAGATCTTACACTCTGTCTGAATATCAGATCTTGCACTCTGTCTGAATATCAGATCTTGCACTCTGTCTGAATATCAGATCTTACACTCTGTCTGAATATCAGATCTTGCACTCTGTCTGAATATCAGATCTTGCACTCTGTCTGAATATCAGATCTTACACTCTGTCTGAATATCAGATCTTGCACTCTGTCTGAATATCAGATCTTGCACTCTGTCTGAATATCAGATCTTGCACTCTGTCTGAATATCAGATCTTACACTCTGTCTGAATATCAGATCTTGCACTCTGTCTGAATATCAGATCTTACACTTTGTCTGAATATCAGATCTTACACTCTGTCTGAATATCAGTTCTTGCACTCTGTCTGAATATCAGATCTTACACTCTGTCTGAATATCAGATCTTACACTCTGTCTGAATATCAGATCTTGCATTCTGTCTGAATATCAGATCTTGCACTCTGTCTGAATATCAGATCTTACACTCTGTCTGAATATCAGATCTTACACTCTGTCTGAATATCAGATCTTGCACTCTGTCTGAATATCAGATCATACACTCTGTATGAATATCAGATCTTACACTCTGTCTGAATATCAGATCTTGCACTCTGTCGGTGCTTGATGGAATTTTCCTTTAGGAATAAAATTGCCGTTCGTATTTGTCATTTCATTGTTACATTGACCAGATCATTTTAATCAGGAATTTTGTTTAAAATAAATGAAGGCAACGGTGACTACAGAAATGCAGCATGTTTACCACTTAGTTCATAAAGGATGGAATCTGGAAATATAATTCTACTAAATTATCCCCCTATATCAGGTTTTATGTAATTATATTGAGCTTGGCTGCAACTAAGTTGCCTGGCGAAGTAAATGTATTCCCAAACTGCTAGCAGTTATACGTTGTCCAAGATCACATGTCGTAAACCCTAACTTTTCATTTCTGTTGAAATTGCTCTTGAGAACACTGACCCATTAAACTCTTTACCTCTGTTTCAGGAAAAATTTGACCTTGGGGAGATAATGATGTCTTTGTGTTACCTCCCTACAGCCGGGCGCTTGACTCTAACAATAGTTAAGGCCAGAAATCTGAAGGCCATGGACATAACTGGATCTTCGGGTAACACAAATGCTTACATTTGATAAACTTATTTTTTTTATCAAAAACATAAGGATATACAATAATCCCTATCCCCCACCACACACAGACACACACACACACATACACACATTCTGTGAAAGACAGTTTTCCATGTTATAAATTTGTTATTGCCATGAATGGAAAAGACTCAATGTGCCTGTGCTGCAAAGTGCATGACGTTAACTTGTTTTCAGATATGTAAGTTGTTTAAAGTTTTCATCCCATTTGAGACTATGGTCTCTTGTTTTATAATTATATTCATGTCATTTTGGGTTAATAACACGGAACACAAGCAGCAGCTGCATAGGTAAGAAGCTTATATCAGATACTTCTATCAATCAATCATTCATCAGTCAATCAATCATCTATATTAACGGCTCTGACTGCAAAGCCAACCGTTGATTTTACAATGTGGAAGTATTCGGACACAATTAAAAAAAAATACTAGTTTTATCAATATACGTAATTATGTAATAAGATAAAGGAATGTTAATTTTTTCAACCTGAGTATGGATAATATATCAACACTTCTGCTATTATGATAGGACATAAAAACGCAGAAATATATATTCTGAAAGCCCATAAAGAGCATAGTTATAGTGTTACACAAGAGCATGTATCATACTGATCTTGGTAGACTCAGCTGATCAAACATATGCATGACCTCAACAAATTAAACAAGATGATCCTAAACATTGTACAATTAAAGGTTCTTTCTACACTAAAACTTATTTCGTCCTGTAAAATATATTACTATTTAGTTCTCGTACAATTTTTTAATATTAATTTCCCCATTATGTTTTAACATACGCCATTTTTAGTAAGACAGTATCTATACACCATGGAGACATGTGGGAATATAAAATCCTTATTTTATTTTATTAAAATTGATTAAGTACAATATACAGTGATACCTTGCTCGATTATAGATATATTTTACACTTCAGAAGATATTTTTAAAAAATATCTGGAAAATAATTCAACAAGTATATAAACATTTCATACGATAAAACTATATGCTTTCACAAAAGGCAATGTTTCCAAACTAATTTCATTTATTTCTAGAACTATTGCATAGTTGATCCATTTTGTTTTTCATTTAGGGAAAGATTGCCCTCTGATAAATGCACTTGATCGCAATCGGTTTTTCTCAGTTGTTCTAATACATGATACTATTTTTTTCAACCATGTAATAAAGGGTAAATAAAACAGATTGCAGCTCGATTGTTCAATACTTCGATAAATCCATCAATCAATTGATTAAGGATTGATAAATCAATCCATAAAATCATCATTCAGTGACTTAATCAGTTTTTTCAATGGATTTTCGTACCTAGAATATAACACATAGGTTTGTATCCGATAATATTTGATTAGAAAGTTGTGGTACATTAATTTTCAGTTCAGTTTCTTTCTATTACTGACAGTATACAGTTACATTAGTAACTCGTTTTTCATGCTAGTTGATAGGTTACATATGATATAGAAACCAACAACTGATTTGCAAATTTACTGATTCTACATAGATAGTTGTAACCTTATATTTTGAAAACTCGTATACTGAATATTCGCTTAGCAGACTTTCCCTAAATAAATACTGGTACGTTTTCCACATGTCCTCATTCCTCGACCGCTACATGGCTTGGAATTAAATCTGCCAAGACTGCTTCCATTTTCTGGCAATAGTAACTACCCCGCTAGTTTGGGAGTTACCACCATTCCCTCTATAGGCATAATTTATAAGGATTTTGCCACTCAATCTGCGTTTGACAAAAGACATTGTGGACAACCACATCTGCATCAGGTTCAGAAAAAAGTGGGTTAAAAAAGCCAACAAATATGTAACATGAATCTGAAATTATATTCAAATACAATACAATGATGAATATAGCCCAATACTTGGTATACAAATGTAATTTAGAAGGGGGGGGGGAGGTATTTCTGTGCCCTACAAGCCCTTGTTATGTCGGTCCAACTTTGTATGTTGGGGAAGCAATTGGAAAGAAAAAGGGACAATCTAGAAGTGTATTAATTATAACAGAGTAATCTTCTGCGGTACCAGTGCCAGGTTACTATCTATCTATCTATCTATCTATCTCTCTCTCTCTCTCTCTCTCTCTCTCTCTCTCTCTCTCTCTCTCTCTCTCTCTCTCTCTCTCTCTGTATATATATATATATATATATATATATATATATATATATATATATATATATATATATATATATATATATATAAAATGATAGAAACAATTTTGACATATTGAAAATCATACATTTTGAAGTAAGCGTTTCTGGTAGGAATCCAATGATTACTCATCGCTATTAACGAAGACCTGCGACTAACTGATCATCATTATTTATTACAAGCACCGTTTTTCTTTTCTTAAAAGACCCGTACGTGAAGGTGTATCTCATGTGTCAGGGGAAGAGAATTAAAAAGAAAAAGACATCAGTGAAGAAAAACACGCTGAACCCTGTCTACAATGAAGCCATGGTCTTTGATGTCCCCGTAGAAAATGTTGAAGATGTCTACCTGTTACTGAAGATCATAGACTATGACAGGTAAAATTACTTTTTTTTCTTCAGATTAATTTTACGACTCTTTATATTTGGAGTATAAATAATAAAAACTAGTAGAGATGATAATTTCTGTGCAAATCATCACACGTTAGAGCTGAATGATTAGTACAGTATCACCTACTGTAAACTGAATAAGCGAGGAAGAGTAGATTCCTGATGTACAGAAATTTTTTAACTAACTGGAATCAATTGATTCTCGCAGATTCATTAACCACAGTAAAAAGGAAATTCGCATATCCATTGACTAGAGTTCACAGGGGTGAGTATAGCCAGTGAAATCAAACAAATTAGGGGTAATACCTTTAATAACTCTACTCGGTTAACTCGACTATATGTGCGTAAACATTACTCGTTCGTTCTGACTTCAATTATTGTCATTCAGTTGATAAAGTAATTTGTGGAATCAATATTTTAGTTTTTTAAGAACGTAGTTTACAAAGGTATGCATTAAATACTTCTCAACAAAAGAAAAACAAAATGGTATTAATTAGAAATGTTCTCGTATCTCATCACAACATATCGGTAAAACGAGACAAAAGTAATCTAAAGGAAAACAATAGAAACAGACAATGGTCTTTGTTCATTCAAGCACATACAATCGATAGCTGACATAATATCAAGTGTAGACATTATAAGTTCACCAGTTGATCTCAGTAGTCGAAGTAAATTCCAGTTTTGTAGTATTGCTGTAAACTAACCATTCTTTGACTTAACTTCCATACCATTCCTGGAATACGTTTCATCGTTTGACATTTCCTTAAAGGTAACGATAAAAAATCAACATAACACAGGTACAAGAGTTACATAGTCTTATATCTTTTAGGATAGGGAGCAATGAGATCATGGGATGCTGCGCTCTTGGGCCCAAGTATCCAGGGCTGGGACGGGACCACTGGTTTGAAATGCTGGAAAATCCAAGGAAACCAGTGGCTCAGTGGTACACATTGCAGGAGAATGTGGTCCTGTATGATGAGGTTCCTAATGGAAAGGGCTGCTTCCGGTACAGGCAGTCTACCACCGAATCTAGTGAAGGAAGTGGAGGTTTCTGAAATTCAGTCCTTACTGATTAAGCTCCCACACCTTGGCAGTTATCTGTACGCGTGTGCACTCGGAACATAGGATATTTCTGACCCAAGAGTGAGTTGTTTCAAACCGACAGCAAATCGACTTGCTTCATCTGGTGATTGACTAAATAGATTTCTGCTGAAAGTAATCATAGACATATAAAGATACAGCACGTGACATTCAGTGGACAGGTGCGTTTGAATCATGGCTACATTGATTGGTAGTTTAATATCCTGTTTTATATAAAACCAGGAAATAAATAAACAAATTAATGAAATATTATGCATTTCCAAAAATAATGTTTCCATTTATATGGTGTCGGTTTTTATTTTCATCGGTACATCTCACGAAGAAGAAAATGTAAAACACAAATGTCGCACGTACATACAGTATATACTCGCTTATAAGTTGAGTCCAAATATAAAATGCACAGAACCAGATTTGAATCAACTTATACGCGAGTACAAACGGTATCATGTGTGAATGGTAATGACGTAATAATTCCAAAAATGATTGAAAACCATATACTTTTTGAAACATTGTGTACTAATTGAAGGGCTGTCTTCGAAAGGTATGTTTACTTGATACCATTTATAAAATACAATAAACAATTTTTTTTTCATCATTAGAATTTTGTCATTTTGTGATTAATGACGAAGTGATTAATTCTGACATATGGATACTAAAGTCAGCTAATATAATTTTAACCGATAGATTATACTTAGTCCAATGACAATCAATCATTCCTTTATCGTTAGATTGATCGCGATTGCCGCAATATTCATAGAATCGAATGACTTGATGTGACAAGCCGGGATTACAAATGACATCAACTTTAAGGCAGGGAATACATTTCAATATTACAGGATTTGTCTCACGATGTGATCGCATCGTGAGAAAGCTTTAGCTCCTTAGAACAGACGTGTCGAAAATAAGTTAAAACAAGCTATGAAATGTGCAATGATTATCCGAAAATTGGATGAAGTAGCCTTGCTGTGGACTTATCCGAAATAAAAAGTGAATGCCACGATTTTATGTTGCATTGAATGATAAATAAAATGGCTTTCCATTAAGACATTACAAATCCAGCGTTTGTGAGAAGGATTATTTCGAACAGACAGTGGCAGGACATGCGGGATATTAAATTAACATATGCCATAATACAGCCATGAACGCATTTGTGGGAACTGATTGGTAACGTAAAAAGCAGTGATGTCCTCAAAATATATACCTTTGCTAGGTGGAAACAAACAAGACTTGAAGGCAAGGTTAAGTGAACAAGACAAAGTTTGATTTTGCTGAATGGATTTGGGACTTGCATGCATTTTATGGAATGAAGAGCGTTAGGTTAAAGTATGTGCTCATACAATTATGTCTCTCTTTTACTGAGTATTAAGTCACGCGGCCTGCTGGAATTCCATGTATCGTTTTGAACCAATCTTTAAAAAAATGAAACAGAAGACGCTGTATTCTCAGCTTGGATTTCAAAGGTCTTCCCGATAAATAAAACATACATAAAACAGATATAGACTCAAAGATTTGTGTTGTTGAATAAACCACGACTCATTTATGGCTGCAAAATCAATACCTTTAAAAATAAGTCGCGCAATGCTAACAATATTTAGCTCTGCAACTAAAAGACAGTGCTGTGTAGGCTAATTTTCATGTATAAATTTTACTCGTATGACCTTCAAAAACTCTCCGTTAAAACTTTAATCTATCCAAAAAAAATTACACAAAAAAAAAACAGCTTCTTATTTAAAACGCACTTTCAGGTAAGGGGGTGAAAACTGACTTTACAGAAATGAAACTGAAGGAAGATTTATTTAATCAGATTGTTAATATTTTATAAAAGATGATGAATATTTATTGTATTTGTATTAGCTAAATAATAGTTGTGTTTTGTCAAATTATAGCTGCCAGAGGAGCAAACATTAGTGGTTTATTTCGTACACTTTCTATCGCATAAAAACTCAAACATTGATCGCATTTTACATGCTGTCTTATATTTGATCTACTCTGATAGGTAAATAAAATGCCCGTAATTCTCCTTGTTTTTAACATGTTAATTTCAAGATATAAAATTGTGTAAATTTTCCAGAGTGTTGAATAACATTTTTCTTATTACTCTCAAATCTGTGCATTTTTTTTAGTCTTAATAATCGTTGTGTTTTGATTGAATATCGGAGACCAGAGCATACAATCACCTATAGACGAAGCAATACATTTAGATCAAGCATCCCATTGTCATCAATCGACTTTTATGAAGTAAAACTATATCACACGCCTTGAAAAATCTGTATCAGATAATCGAAAGAAAGAGCCCTTATGTCCTAGCAGGAGAAGAAAAAGAAAAGCTGCGGTATTTAAAGCGCCCCATCCGCATCCCCATCTTTGTCCAGCTCGTGAAAAAAATATCTTCAATTTTCCTATATGTAAATGTCTAAAGAACTTTCAAAGTGCAGTACTATTGATACAACATGCATTATTTCCATGAAAGCCTCGCCCAATCCGCTCCCCCTCCACCACCACCCACCCCCACTCCTTCTCCCAAAACAATATCTCATCTTTTGAAAGGAGTAGCTTACATTCCTAACGTCACTTTTTACTTTCCTTTGCAACAAATAAAATGAACAAAAAGAAATTAAAAAGAACCTGTATGTACAGGTTCAAAGTAGTATTTCACAAACACTTTTGTCACTTTTCTTCATGATTTTTCAGTGTTTGGCTGTGTCATTTATTTTTCAGTGTTTGGCTGTGTCATTTGCCAATGAGAGAATGTTAGCTCATGATTATGATGATGATAATGATGTTGATGATTTTGATATGTAGTGCTGTGAACTGTTTACAACTGCAACTATTATGGCACATTCTATTGCCTTGCTTCAAATATGAATTTAAAGAAAAATGTGTACCTTTATCATTTAATGATATATGCATATGTCTTTATCTTTTTTTTCTTCTTCCCTGCTGTTTTGTGATATGATATTTTAGTTATTATTATTGATTGATGTATGAAGTTGCGACACCAGTCAATTCATTATTCTGGTAGTTCAAAAGCTTGTCTGAACTTCAAAATAGCAATAAGCGGTTATGTCAATATTTGTATTATGTCAAGACGTTTATTGCAAATCAGCCATGAGTAAACCACGTCCATATCAATAATTGAGATGTAAAATATGGGATGCAGTTCATTTATATTGATCGTATGTGGCCTAGACTGATCTTCAAATTCCCAGCAAGCACAGCGTGTTTTCTTTACATAACAGTTGTTAGTCCATTAACATACTTGACCTTGGCGTAACACGCAATATGGCACTTAATACATTTGATAAAGATTGTTTACAATAATTTCTCGTTATGTTTACTAAATGATCATCACTATGCGTAGACAAGCTCTTGTGTAGTGCTTTAATGTTAAAACATAGCCACTGAACTACATGTGATACGCGGATGAGTAGAGATTAGAGTGTAAGTATCCCGTGTTGAGCGTGAAAAGATTTGTAGACAGTTTGCTGACAACTGCGTCATACTTCCGGTGCTCGTGAGATCGCCGATAACTAGCATCCTACATCTTAATGAAAGTACGGAATCTCCGTAATTCTTTTGTCCATGATGCACCGCACCCATTAGTCTAGTTCCCTGATTCGTATGCACCCTGCTAGGCACTCCGCTGCACAAATATACTCGAGAGACACAGATTTTACTAATTACTGGCCTATGATATTGGCCTGTCATATTAGGTCGGGTAGACAGCGGATAAATTAATGACATTCATGATTTGTTGTTGAAGATAATTACGATCAGCCTACTTTCTTCAATCCGAAAGCAGAAATGATCAAAGAAAATGGTTTGTCAGACCGGGTAAGATTGTGTACTCACTGAAATTCATAATTCTCAAAAGGCGGAAAAGTTAATATCGGCTGTGCACTGTAACAATGCCAGCCTTTAAGTGAACATTCAATGAAATTGAGGAAGAAGAAGCCAAGACTGTTAAGACAAACCATTCCTTTTCTGATTGATTTATTTTTTTATCTATTTATTTATTTATTTATAATACATCACCGAACGAAGTCCGGCGGAAGTCGGCTGTGAAGTGTTATGCTTGTTACAGGTCGCAGCTGCCATGAGTTGTACCTGCTTTGTTTTTCCAAATCGGAAGACAGAACAGTTTATGATGCCATCAACCATTAGATTGTCGTGAATGTAGTATAAAATCACATTTAAATATATAGCCCAACGTGTGTTAAATGGCCAAGCAATGCGAGGTCATTTACAAATGATAACAAAATTGATATATGATTTCAAACATTCATTCGAAACAGCTAGATTGAGCAAAAGGAGGTCCGATTGTCTCTCTCCCTCAAAATGTAACAGACATTAACGAACAGTTCTAAAATATTGCTATGTTTAACTTCGTAAAAAGACTGAAGTTTTACAACCTATTATTGAAACCTGTTTAGCCAAGTCACTTATCGAAGAAACACGGAAACAATAAATTATTTTCACTTGATCGAGCCAAGCACTCGTTAGAACAGATACATGCCGTACTGCAACAAATCTCCATGACGTCGACACGCTGTGTCGATCAGTACACTGTACGCACATGACGTCACACGCTGGAAGTCAGCTCTGCTCTGTAGGCTTTCTCTCTGCTATTGGTTTTCCGTGAACTGAGTGAGTCAGATTTACGTCAGACGTGTATATGGAAATTTTATATGATATTTGGAAACAAAACAGCACACGATACCTGTGTATCAAAATTGAAACAAACAAATTCCGGGAATTGACGAGTTTCACAATCGCCAATAATTAAAGGTAATGCCGGTTATATAGCATTACCTCGATGATCAAAAGCGAGTTTTAGGGCATATGTCTCGTGCACGTGTACCAAAGTCAATAGTGGACTATTATAGCCGAGCAGCCTACCTAGTTCTGTTATTGGACATTAATGGTCCTACTTTGGGAGAAAGCCTTTAAAATCAAATGAAAAACAACTCGAACGAATGTGACATGAATCGTCAAAACAAACGCGCAATCCAGTTGCATTCTACAAAGTCAAATTACATTTAATGACTTTCCAAGGTCAATAATTCTATCAGATAATCACCATAATGTTTCCTCAATGCAACTCTCCTCAGCTGTTTGACTTATTAGTAGTGAGGACATTGGAATAAGGTTAAAAAAAACATCCATGGTATTTGCTGCGAAAAACATATTCTATCAATTATTAAAGAAAGAATATACATCAACTAGTGTGTACAGAGAAGGGATGCGGAAATAAAATTGTTTGAAAGGAAAAGTGATTAACCTCAGAAAACATGAGGACATTGTCCCCCTCGATTATATGTCGTACAAAATAAATCATATGTATATTAATAAACGAAGTAAAATATACGGTGCATATCGTAACTACATATCCATAATTTAAATGAAATCTCACTTTGCCAAACAAATAATAAATACATATTCTATACGAAACAGTAACTTGCCAGCGGGGTTGGGTGGGGTGGGGTGGGGGTAAAGTACTTAGTATATATAGAACAAGTTTGTTGACAAACACATTTATTAAAGATAGGGGAAGAAAACGTTGATCCAAGGAAATACATGGAAGATCATTTCAAGTTTAATACAATCAAAATTATAAGAGCAATATGTTATATTTCAAAGTGTTGCGTGGCCCTCCTATCAAGCAGTGACTTTAAACTCTTAGCTTTGTTCTCGATATGCTCCTGGTGGGACAAGGCCGAAGATGCTCCGATTAGAGATTGTGAAAAGGGTCTCTCTATGTCCCCCGCTTTGCGTTGGGAGTAGGGAAGTTTAGTTTTGTTGAGAAAAGGGCAAGGTGACAATGGGGATATAGAAAATGAGTTTCGGTACATTTGTAAAGAACAACATTACTGATGATGTAAAACACTTACAATGGAAACCAGGTGAGGTCTTATCAACATAAAGATGTATACAAAATGTGGTCCAAGATTCAGTGTCCATAATTTCAAAAAATTATGACAAAGAAAGGTGATAACCAAATTCCACTAGACTTATATCAATAGAGAAAATTATGACGAAATCCAACAATAATAATGAAGGGAATTATTGTGTGGAAAGAAAAATGGGTGAGTCCATTATTGTGTGGAAAGAAAAGTGGGCGAGTCTGACCATCCGATGCCACAAATCTGCTGAATGATGATGCGAATCAAACCGTAAAAGTTCAAATTAAGCCAAGGTGTAATCAACATAAAGCTGTATAACAAGGGGGTAGAAATGAAAAACTATTCAGTCTAAAAGTATGAGGCCATAACTCCGCTAAAAATAATGTTACAGAACTTAAAGCAAACCAAAAAAATACAGAAGTTAATTTATTTGAATGTAGATAGAATTAAGTTAGCATGCTGATGATGCAAATTTAAATTTAGCTGGTAACAGACATTCCATGAAACATGCATTATTGGTCTTGGATCTATCTGCATGTTGCTCTGACCAGAGAACCAATTATGAGAAGACGAAAGTTATGTGACTGAATACCAATAGGGGCTGTATAATAATTTATTACGTATCAAATTTAATCTGAATATTTCAGATCTTATTGTACCAAACGTTTATGAGAAGGCCGAGACAGTTATAAATATTATCGATAATTGATTTGATTGAAATCTATCAATAATTGGAAAAGAATCAGTCATTAAATCTTTAGCCTTGCATGCCCTTCAAAATCATCAAAGTAATTTACTCGAAACATTAGAAAATGGCTTTTATAACTTCGTTTGGAATGGCAAAAGAGAAAAGAGACAGAATAAATAAACTGTTCCTACTTTTTGAAATAGAAAGTAGAAGATTGAAAGTATCACATTTACCTACTTCTTGTAAAGTTCTTAAAATATGATGGATAAAGAAACTTATAGATCCAAACTATAACTCATCCCAATTATTTTGAAAAGATTATAAATATTTTGATCACCACATTAAAATTGATAAAAGATGAACAGTTTTTTTTTGTTTTTTTAATAAAACACCACCTTGGCTAAAACGATTTTATTAGTATAGACGGAAACGTTTAAGATTTTTACAGTTTTAGAGGCACATACAATATTCCAAAAGAGTGGAAGAAATAAGTTGTGACACTACGTGAAATAATATATTTTAGTGAACACAATCTTGTATGTACATTAATAAACCTTAATAATAATAATATAGTGTGATTTTGGAAATCTGTAAATATATTAATGTTATGAGCCAAGAAAGATGGACTATAGATTTATTAAAACAGATTAAGGAAAATGAATGGATGGAAAGAATATTATGAGTTAATATGTAACAGTTCTGTTAATGTAAGTGGTCAAGCTTCGCACTATAAAACCAGGTCACATGCTAATGTAAGTGGTCTAGCTATGCACTATAAACTAGGTCACAGGATGATTAATACTAGTTCATTCTTAAAGAAATGTGGAATAGTACTTCGCCATTTGTGTACATTCTATAAACTGAAGCTTGAAACAGTTATTTATCATGCTTGATCTTGTCCAATAATTGAAAAACTTACTAAATAGCCCTTCAGTTTTAGGGCTAAATTAAACATAAGTATTTCCATGCAGCCAAAAGACCTTATGTACTCGCTTATAAGTCGAGTCCAACTGCCAACAACATTGACCCTGATCTGCCGTCGCATAGTGCGCTGGCAGATCAGGTCCGATTTTAATTTTGTTCAACTCATTACTACTATGAAACTGCATAGACCCATTACTGGCCATTAATCATTGTCTTGTTCTCATTACAAACATTTTTATTTAAAGTAAACTTATTATTCTCGACAGTAAGTTATATTTATACTTCTTTTTCAAAGAAAATGTAAAATATACCACATTAATCGCTGGATGATGTAAAAATATCCATACCATACAATATGGTTGTACATATTACAATTATTGGAATAGGTTGACAATCTAATACAGATTATGGGTTTATCGTATTGTGTGTTCTTGTGTGTGTGTGTGTGTGTGTGTGTGTGTGTGTGTGTGTGTGTGTCTGTGTGTGTGTCTGTGTGATGGGGGTGGGGGTGGGCGTGAGTCTGTATGTGTACATGCTAGTATGACTGTAGCGTGTGCTTTATTCTTCCTTTCATATCAGTAAATTGTATAATATTTCATCAATTTTATATTTGACCGAACTCTCTACCAAACTCTCGCACATCATCATGCAGCCAGGTACAAGCTTGTCTAACTTTGGTGTTACTCGAATATTTTTAATTAGAAATACCGGTTTTCTTGGCTTGCAGTAACACGATTAATTCTATCGTTCTGGTATCCCATGCGGACACAAGACAAGAAATTTCAAATATTAAATTAAAAGATTTTTTCGTAAATATTCCACGTGTTTATAATGTATACACCAAGAATAGCGAAAGGACACTCTATGATATATGTATATATATATATATATATATATATATATATATATATATATATATATATATATGTGTGTGTGTGTGTGTGTGTGTGTGTGTGTGTGTGTGTGTGTGTGTGTGTGTGTGTGTGTGTGTGTGATGATCATGCCTTTAATTGTTTTTGGATTCAATATTCTGTTATAGTCGATAATGATTAAAATGCATGACTAAATATCAATGGTACGATTGTTCAATTTGATCTCAAATGTATCAAACTTTATAGGTAATTAAGATATTACATATTCGATTTTACATTGTACTGTATTAGAAGCTGATGTGATTTTCTGATACCATAGTTTTTCTCTCATACAGCTTGAATGTCACTTTAAATTGACTTTCGTGAAGATGATGTATGTGTTCAATAGAAAAATGGCATCTGAGGTCGTGATTATTAAATTTTACTTGACTTCTACTGTTTGTGTTGTTCTGATAAATTGTATTGTATGTCTTGCAATTTCTAGTGTATATTACGCTGTTCAGTCACCTTTGATCTCTATGAAGTCAACACTACCCGTGGAAAGCTTCGTGCATTTAATTCAAATACTGAACAATAAACCAGACGTTTAAGTCCAGTTGCTTGAAAACTACACTCTCTAAGCATTGAATCTTCAGCGGAGAGTAAATTCTCCTTTTTTCTTTTTATAATAATAATAATAATAATAATAATGTCAAAGGTGATATGTAACACTAGCAATTCAATCATTTAGATTTGACGGACTAATTTCGTAGATGTGAATGTGGAAATATACCAGAGAACTATCTTATCAAATGCAGTCATTTTTTTTTTTTTTTTTTTTTTTTTTTAATTTTTTTTTTTTGGGGGGGGGGTGTGTGTTGTGTCTTTCTCAGATATTATGTATCATTTATTATTACAGAAACAATAGGTATGAAACATTTCATTCATTTCCATATGTGCATAATTCATAAATCATATTTGTGTAAATATACTTGTATTGTTCTTGAGCGACTGCATCTGTGACTGGGAGCCAAAGTCAATTGCAAAACGTTCCCTAATATTCGATTTAAATTATTGTTTAATTGTTGTAAGCTTTGGTTACTGTGCATAAATCTATATGCAGGTGTTCTCAATAAGTGTATTCTTGTTGAACTTGCTCTTTTGCTTTTAATGATTCTATATTTTTAGATGGAATGTCTTTCAGATATTTATTGTATCGTTCTTTTTTCAGTCTTAATCGTACAAATTACAAGTTGCATTCATATTTACGTCTTATTCATTTTACCCTAGACGCAAAAGACAAAGTTTTTCTGATCCATTTGCATAAATTATGTGTTAAATGTTCAATCTCTACATAAATATCAATGGATCCAGGCATTTCATTGTGATTCATGCTTAGTGGGCAGGTAATTTAGGTTCGTTTGCTTTCATGCAATCAGAACGTCTTCTGTATTTTCCATCGCATACTAACAAAATATCTCGGATGTAGTAGAGGTTATTTTGAACTGCCCTCAAACACGTGGTTGTTTTTACGTCATAATAATTTAAATAACGTTACACTTGCCCGATGAAGTGTCATCGCAAATATAAATCTAAGCAATAGTTTGAGGCTATTAGAAGCGAATGATTGTTTCAATGCATTCACTAAAAAGTTTCAGGAAAAAACATTAAAATTAAAGTGCTGGTATTTCATTGATGGTTGAAACGTCGTCAAGTGTTATTTTCAACATTATTATCGTTTTTTCATGAGAATCGATTCTTTGACATCTAGCCGGATGTGCGTCCACGAAAAACTTACCCGTTTGGGAAGTAGCACCAAGATAACATCAGAGTCTCTTTCATAGAGTGGAAATTATTCATGTAAGCATTTCGCTTCGTGTTATATTATTACTCGTTTCACAAATTTCATATTTATGGGAAACTCATCTAAGATTTACTATCTATAAAAAAAAAAAAAAATTTTTTTTTTTTTTTTGGGGGGGGGTAATCAAGATCATAAACACTGTTTTTATAGAAAACAAAAGCTATGAAAATCAGTTTGCTTTGCCTTAGAAATACCAAGAAAAATTATTGCGACTGAATTTGCTCTTTACCAACAATCATATCAATTTGTCACCAAAACAATTTCAACATGACAGTCATAAAGGTTTGCCAAAATAACAGTGAACACCCCATCTTAAGACCAATGTCGCACAAATTGGGAACAAAGTACATCGATTATTGTTCCTAGACTAATTTTATTGAACTATTCTCGATTTATGGAACAAATGCGGAACCTTTTCCTACATGCATTATTTACTGACGGTTTACATTTGTACCTACTGCGCATGCACTATCTCATATGTATCTCTAAGTAGGTTATTACACACAATTTTACTGTTGTTATATACCCCTTAGTAAATATTCCAAGGTATAGAATATTAGTGCCTATAGGCTATTTCATATTGGGAAAAAAAAGGTAAAGACAGAAGAGAACGTTGAAAAACGCTTGAAATGCTCCATCTTGTTATTCCATGTGGGCAAAGCAACATTCACTGATAATGTTTCTCTCTCTCTCTCTCTCTCTCTCTCTCTCTCTCTCTCTCTCTCTCTCTCTCTCTCTCTCTCTCTCTCTCTCCTAACTGACCGCATGTGCAGATTTTTCCGTATTATCCAGATTTCTTGTTAAAATTGCGGATATGCCGGCGGATATAAGTGCGGATTTGTTTTCATAATCAAAATGTACATTTTTACTCTGAGAATTTCTTTCGAACTCCTTTATGTAATTTTTTTCTTTCTTGTAAAAATGTATATAAACATTTTGCCAGCTGGAGGGATGAATCGCCGAAAAATAACATTTTAAATAATAGCGACCTCGATTTTCTTTCCTGCTTCAGCCGATTTCCCAAGAGTTTGTTTATGGTTTTTTTTTTTGCTTGTTTGTTTTTTTTCCATGCGAATTGCATGCATTTTACTTCTGCAATATGGCGACGCCAAAACAATCAGTTATGAAGCTAATATAATAATACAGACAGTAAATCGTCATGGATTTTTCCCTTTGACTTGAGTTTTTGCCTAGCATTGTTCTATGTCTGCAGCGGATCAGTCAAACTCTACTTCATTTTACCTTCACATTGGACTTGGACGTGAAACCTATAGATACTGAATTATTGTGTTCTTTTCGGCAAGTAGTCCTAGAGAGAACCACAATCGATTTGTCAAATCTTCTGAACTTATATAACAAGGCAAATACGCGCCATGAGACATACAAGGAGAAATTGACAATCTCAAGGATCTTCAATTTTTAAAAAATATTTTTTTGCTTATTAGATGTGTCAATTTGTTTAACAACTAATACTGTATTGTTTTCCTGACCTTTACGACATTGTTCTAAGTTACGACCAGACCCTGATGGGGCAAAATGGCCACTGTATATTGTGGCCTTATCTGGTTCCAAAATGGCAGAATTCCGTTTTGAGCCTGTACACCTACCGTTTCATTGGTATTTAGATGACCAAACTGTTATTCAGAAACAGTGAAGATATGAACTATAACAATAACAGATCAGAGTAAACAATAAGTAATGAAGATTTAACGAACAAACATGGTATAATTCGTGAAGTGATTACAAGGATACACACATGGTATAGTTCGTGAAGTGATTACAAGGATACAAACATGGTACAATCCGTGAAGTGATTACAAGGATACAAACCTGGTACAATTCGTGAAGTGATTACAAGGATAGATATCTAAAGGATGTATTATTTTGCTAAGTAAATACATTAAATGACAAAGCATTTACTATGATCATTGTGAGATCTGAAATATTTTCAAGATTCGACCATCTACGTCAGATTGATGGTGATTGGTCGATATCTTCGAAAAAATTCGTTTTATAATTTCGTTAAAAATCAGTATCTTCTTTATGAATTTTCATTCAGCGTTTCAAATATTTATTTTAATTCTTAAAGATCATTATTCATTTATTGGCATCATCGTTAGACATTTGAAGTCTAGTTTCTTCGGTTGCCGTCCGTTAGGCTACGATGAGAGAACTGTTTAATTTTAACTATCGTCTTCTTTTTTTTTCTTGTTTTGCTGCTGCTGCTTTCCATCATTATCATCATCATTATTGTTGTTGTTATTACTGTTTATTATTATTATTATTATTATTATTATTATTATTATTATTATTATTATTATTATTATTATTATTATTATTATTATTATTATTATTTAATTAAACAGTAACATACGCAGAGGGAAAGTTAAATGAAAGTTTCGTAAATATTTGATTGGCTCTATGTAATAAAAAGCTGACAGTATAACCCACCACAGCAGTTCTTCACGGTGCTCCGTAAGAGTAATATTGAAATGTATATATTTCCTTATAACTATAGAGGTCTTGGCCTTATATTATGATTTTCACATTGTTAATAATGTGCGTCATTGTGTTACAGTAATGAATGCCCCACCGGTATATTTCCCCAATAGCTTCATAATTTGGGAACTATTTGTAAATGAGCAAACAATACAGGAATTTGAAAGGTAAAAATTAAGCATATGGCGAGCCAGAGAAAATCACACACAAAAAGATACCAATCATATACAAATCCCTTCTTTCTTTGGATTCACATCTGACCTTTGTTTGAGTTAAAGCATGATGCAGTTGTTGCCAGAATGGGAAGACAGGACACCAAACGCTATCTCAAGCGCTATCTCCGGATTTAGAATATCTCTAAATTTAAGATACGTATATAATCAAACCAAGCCTGATTTAAGTAAATTTTATATACATATATAATCAAACCAGCCTGATTTAAGTAAATCGCTGTTCACACAGGAAATAGTGCAATACTCATTAGCAACCAATTAATAAGCTTGACCGTTAATTAGTCAGACAACCGACTATATCCAGGTGTCGTCTCCAAAACGGTATTTCATTGGGCAACATTTTATTCTTATTGATCTAGAAGTTTATATATAAAAAAATACAAATAAAATTCACTTTTGTGCATTTTCAGAAAAATCTCTATAACTGGAAAGTGAACTATTTTGAGATTTTTCTAGAGCTTGATACAACTATTTTGAGATTTTTCTAGCCCTTGATACAACTATTTTTAGATTTTTCTAGCCCTTGATACAACTATTTTGACTCTGGATTTCAAATCGAGTAATATGAATGTTAGACATGGTCTCATTCAGTGAAATGCAGGAATTAATTTTGGTTTATTTTCTTTTATGGAGGGGTTGGATGTTGGGAATTGTAATTTTACAGTTTTGTTCAGTTAGAATGGTGAACTTGTTCAGTTTCTTCCTACACTGTCTTATTTAGACTGAAAAAGGGTTGGGTTTGTTTAGACTGAATCTCATGAGTTTCGAATGTTTTATAGATTTGCAACTGAAGTCTTGTAAATATGATATTATTCTGTACGTATTTATGTAAGTAATCTCTAAATTGTATCATCTATTATTTATAACTATTTGATTCCACTGTTTCTTTGTTAGATTTCACAGGATCATAAAAGAATCAGACCACTAATTATTAATTGAGCATGATACCAGATTCGATGTTAGTGTCTGTGTGTGTGTGGGGGGGGGGGGGGACATTGGATGCCACACTTCATACTTGAAGATTGGGGTATTGGTTGTAATATTAACGTCGAAGTTTTCTTTTTAATTTTCTGAGACTTAAATCAGTGCTTTCAGCTTCTACATAAATTCTATATGTGCACGTACACAATTTCAATTTTTTTTTCCGGCAGACTAAAATTACCTTGTGCCTACCCGGTGCGAAACTGAAGATTAAGATTGTTTTTATTGGTACCCTGCATTAGGGATATTTATCTCGAGAAAATGTCGCGAAGCGCATAATTTTGATTGCTCAGAATGTTTGCTCTTACTTCAATCGAGACGTACATGCGATATGTACTGGGTCATCTAGTGCACAAAATGGTTTTATTTTTTTCGAACGTTAACATTGATGTCGACGGTAAATTAATTAGTGGTTTGATCCCTATATCAGATGATTATATACATTGCATTATCACTATCCATTGCATAAGACTAATGACTTACATTGGTATAGCTCTGAGCAGAATCAATAAACTTGTGGACGGACGGATAGATCGTGGACAGTAAATCAGCTTTGGCGAAACCCATAAAATAGTAAAATGCAAACTTGTTTCTCAAAAATGTTTAGTTATTAGCAGAATAAATGAAGATCAGAATATTGATCAAAAGAACTTGTAGCTGTCTCAGCTAAATGAGGTGGGTTCATTTTATCAAAAATGTAAAATCAACATATTTTCTTAACTTTCATTATACTCGGACCTTTAGTCCCCATCTGACTGCAATATCCTAAACTGTAAACAAGGGTTCTCTACATTAGGCTGTTTCTTTCTCATAGTATCTACAAGTAAAGTAGTTACATAATGGGAATTTGAGATTGCGCTGACCTATCATTGTTTCCACAACAACAACAAATCTTCTAGTTTCCCATGACCTTTTCCACGCGGGAGATTATTTTGCACACGTGTGCATCCGTGATTGTAGCCCGCGTGAGCCCCGTTGCAGGGATCCGAGACCGCCGCTTACCCGAATGTTCCCAACCCGGGAAGTTCCGTCTCCCCAGCCCATGACCGCCATCAAGCGAAGCTTCCACGGGAGCGCGCGTGCATTAGTGATCGCCTGCGTGAGTTCCCGAGACTGCGCCGCTCGAAGATTTTCAACCCGCGCTAGACTGCCACCCTTTAGAGCCTCCACACAAGCCTTTTACGACTATAGAACATTGCAGTTATCGATTTAGGTTTGCAGTAGTTTGACTGTAGATATTCTACCACAGTTGAATATTGTGGCTGCAGCACTGCGAGCTTTTACAGACAGATAGCTGTATATACCAACAGATTGAAATAGGCCGACAACGTATAAGTGATTCATTATTAGAAAATTGCAGTGGAATATTATATATAATGCCCTTGGTAGCTCCACCGTTTGACACGTATAGTATTGTGAAAGAATTCACGCCTATAGCTAATGCAGGAATTAAATTGCCCGACCAAAGGTGTGTTGAAGAGTCACAGAAAAGATTAAATCGTTATTCAGTCTGAATGCGTCATATCGATTCATCAAAGAAGCTCAAAAGATGCTATATAATTTTTCAAATAGTATCCGGAGCACCTTGATAAATTAACTGAGTTAGGGATCACTTTCGAGCGAGCAGGACGACAAATTGGCGAAAAATATAACAAAGCGCTCGAAAAGCCTTTGCATGATATTGTGCAAGAAAACTTAAAATGCCTGACGTTAACTGAGTCGCCGGTGCGAGTGAGTTTAACCGTTTACGACTTTGAAGACAGCGAAACATCCAGCGAAGACATTGTAACGTCCAGAGAAGACAGCGATACGCCCGGCAAAGACAGCGACGGCAGTGAAGCGTCCAGCAAAGATCTTTCCGATCACCGTGGAGGGTAAATTAAATAGAGAAATACCTTTAGCATAATAATATATGGAAACACCAATGGTACTTACATGTATGCATGACAATGCATTTATTTGCAGTACCAAAGAATATGAGGAAATGACAAGCAGCGCAGAGAAATGGCGGGATTTCTGTGAAAAGCTATTTAAGTGCAAAAACACAGAAACCATATAGTTAATATTCAGAGATTGCTCAGTAATTGCAGGAAACTTTAATTTCAAAGACAAGTACCACAATAGGTTTGAAATTCGTTGATGTCAACGTGCAATGGATGACCATTTACAAGTTGGCTTAATGCATTATCGTGATGGTACGTGTGCGGTGATTTCGCCATATACCCGCTTGAAGGAAATGTTATTTGCACAGGAAGCTATTTGATGCTAAGTTGCGGAGGCTGCCTCGTGGTGAAAAAGTTTGTTTACGAGACGCTACCATGCCTTTAACATTACCATCATGGCCCCAACGTGTTTTATGCTTGGCAGCATCCAGTGCAGCATAATCTGATAAATAGCCGCATGAGGTTAAACAAACCATGAATCGAGAGGATAAATGAACAGTATTTCTATTAAAGAATACAACCCTCGCGTATATATAGGAAGTTGAGACACAATAGAAGCAAGGCGTATGCCTTGGAAAGCGTGAACTCTGCAACAGAACATGTCATTACGAATATTGTAAATTTAACTTGCTCGCTTTACGTGTTGGCACCGGTTTTCGACCATGCCTTTAATGTGGTATCGGAGTCAAGTCGCGTAACCAGCTTTGCAGACCTTGCGGATCCGTAGCTGACTATTAGCGGCAAAGACGTGCCAACACGAACGTGGAAAAAGCCAACGATGGCGTCACGGTAAAAGACAAATGAAATAATATCTAGGACAAAAAAGATTGCTGTTTCTGATCCTGATACTACAGAAGCAGTCATTGCTGAATAAGCAATTAGATGATGCTTTTTTATTATATACTGTCAGGGCGAATGTAAATCAATCAAGCAATCAACACGAGATCGTGTAATAAGGATACCAAGGGGTACAAGAAAGGCAGGTATACACGTACTTGCTTTATTAGGGCTTCCTCAAGATGAGCCACTGCTGGCCGTGAGGCAGCTTCATGCAACGGCAGCGCCGACTGTGAATCAACTTAAACAATCCGCGCGAGATATTGGAACAAGGATACCAAGAGGTACAGCAAAGGCAGGTATATTTGCATTATTAGGACTTCATCCAGATGAGTCACAGTTGACTGTGAGACAGCTTTGTGCAACGCAGATTCCTTCACTGGCCAGGAGGGCCGAAGCCGCACGCGTGGTCGCTGATGAGGAAATCGCAGGTACTATTGCCGCCGCGGCTGCCGCTCAGGCTCGTCAGCGCTTTCAAGTCACAGAATTTAAGTTACGCAAACGCTCTGATGATTTTGAAGATTATCGGGCAATTATCCCGAAAGCATACAAGCCAACTTTGCAGATTACACCCGAGACGGTTCAGGATGGACTGCGTGGAAGTTCACATTGGTATTTCCCCGTACAAGTTTTCCGCGAGGTCGAGTTATATCTCAACGCCAGCGTGTATTCCTCTGCAAGGCTTAATAGTAAACGAAGACTATTATTATAACCAGTAAGTAATTGTTTGGTTAATGCATTCACTAAAATGTGTCCACAGAGGAGCACAGCACATTGTGCAGCAATAAGATTTGAATAATCTAATTTTGATATTCAAAGAAAAATTTCTAACTTTATGTAAAAGTATGTTTGTTCGAGTACACACAAATCAGTAATGTCTCATCATATCTTCATTATTTGACTGATTGGTTTTTAAAATATGACCCAAATAAGTATAACTGTTGACATATGCAAGAGCATAGCCATTAAGAAGTACAGAGGGAGGAAATGGTAACTTGAAAGAAGTTGACTGAAAAACCATGTATACCGATTTTTGTGTATTATATATGATATCATTCTCAAATGTGTAATGTTTACATATCTTTAAAAATTAATTTAAAAAACAACGACAACCGGTGTTTTGCATGAGCGATCTTATCCACACTATATCCTACGCGCGATAATACAGTTCAGCACATGGATGAACTCAAGTTTGGTAACATAGAATATTTCGTACAGGTTACTGACATCCGTAAGTTTGATGAACTCAACCATGATATCGCCGTTAATGAGTTTACTTGGAACAGTGGGCTTTAACCGAGTCAACAATCCACACATGCACGCGTGCGGGCCAACAATATTGATCTGTTGTTGTTGAGCAACATAGACGGCTCTGACGTGGACAACATAGTTGTCCCAGCGGTGTGGTACCACTCTGTGTGGATAAATATCTTTTTCCTAATGATTTACAGGCACAGCAAGCACAAGGGGAAAAAATTCCGTGTCGACGCTGCCTGCATGTATATAGCACTGAACAGCTGCTTGACGACCATGACTTTTACTCTGGGGGAGTCATATTTTTAAAGATATGTGAACATTATGTCATAATCTGGTAAGAATATTCTGATATTTACATCGGTGTAACGACAGATGAAAGTCCCTTATGTCATTTACACGGACTTCGAATGTCCGAATGTTCCCGTGGGAACCGGAGGTCGTAACGATCAAAGGTCGTCGGGTGAAACAAATTCGACGCAAGTTGCTGAACAAGTCCCGTGCGGGTTTTGCTACACTGTTGTCAGATGCAACGCAGCAAATTAACCGCCAATGTTATCTCGGCAAGGGCTCATTTAAGGTGTTCATTAAATTGCTCCAGGTTGCAGCGAAATGTATCGGACAACAGCTTTCGGTTCCACGCGAGTGGTTCTCCCGTACCAGTGTGCGTCAAATGCACCAAGCTGGTTCCAAATGTGCTCCCGAAGCTCAATTTGTCGTCCACGTGCGAAACATGCAGTTGTATCTGCGGTTGGGACTGCATGTGCCGCGAATCCATCTGGTGTTGCGATTTCGCCAGTGCGCGTGGATGTCCCCTTACATTCAGATGAATACGGACCTGCAAACGGCCGCCACGAACGAATTTGAAAAGGACTTCTTCAAGCTGATAAACAATGCCATGTTCGTGAAAACCATGAAAAATCTGCGCAAACGAATTCGTGTCGACCTTGTCCGGGACACTGATCAACGTAAACTTCACAGATTGATTCACGACCCGGCATTCGAGTCAGGTAACTACTTGACAACTTGCCATACACAGCAAGTAAGATTGGATTGACACCCAGAATGACCACTACTAGAAGGATAGTTCATGCATCTGTAATCATGTTGATTAGCAACTGCTACAGGCAGGGTCGGATTAAGACCTTTAGAGGCCCTAAGCACTGAAAAGATTATGGTCCCCCCCCCCCCATAAGTAATTAAAAAAAATCCGTTATTTCTTATTTTCTTTGGTGCCCAAAGCACGTGCTTAGTCTGCCTATTGGGTAATACAGCACTGGCTACAGGTGAAGCCTCACATGAAATTCATGCAGTCCAATTCTCTAATTTATGTACCCACTCACATGTATAATGCACAGTTATACTGTATGGTCATTAATATGGAAAGTTTACCATTGAATAAACATATGTATTCCTACTTCCAACTCCACTAGTTATAAAGGGCTGTATACATCATAGAAATATATTATATATTTGATAATGAGCTAAAGAAAAAGCCTAAAATGTAGGTCACAGTGGCCTTTTTTGTTGTAAGTGTGTAGTATTAACAAAGATGCATCCAAGTATCAAGTTTTGTGAAAGCACCGACTAAGTGACCTTTAAGCACAAAATTTCAACAAAGTAGCTGAAACATGTAAATCACAGAGACCTTTTTATGCAATACTAGTGAAATACTTTTCACGATCCATCCTCTCTTTAAGTTTCATAATTGTAGGTAGGATAGTATGCATATAACATGCCATAAACTCATTTGGTCATGAGAAAATTGTAAAAATCTTGATGATTCTAGAGAGGACATTATGTACACAGCAGGTAAAACACCTGTGATCTAAACACCTAGTTTGATGATTCAAGCACGAACAGTGCTTGAGAAATAAACTTAAAATGCAAAATTTAACCCAAGTAGGTGCAGCATGAAATAAGGGTCACAGTGACCTACTTTGTAATGAGGGTATATTACTCATCAAGATGCATCTTCTCACAAACTTTCGTGATTCCATGTATAACAGCATGTATGCAGATGCAAACAAATATATGTGTTCATGAGCTACACTCAAAATCTAATCAAAGCCAGTAATATGTGAACTGTAAGTCACAGTGACTATCTTGTGATGTAAGAGCATGGAACAAATAGAGATCCGTACAAACATCTCGTCTGATATTTCTAGAATGAACGGAGTGTTAGAAATAAACTTAAACCACAAAATGTATCCAAAGTCAGTACAGCGTGAAATATGGGTCACAGTGACTACGTTTGTCATGAGGGTGTAGTGCTGATCAAGATGCATCCCCTCACCAAGTTTTATGCATGCAGGTAGCAAAATATTTGTTCATGACTAAACGCAAAAACTTAACCAGGAATGTACAACTAATGCGCAAAGTTAACCTCCTTAACCCCCTATTCTGGGGGCAGGTGCTATAAAACCCAATCCAAGCGGCTGCCTAGGACCAAGAAAAAAAAAAGGTTTAGGTGCAATGAAGCAGCACATATCTATATGTTTTTATATGTGCGGACGCCGACGCCGACACAGACGTGGTGGCACAATACATCTCCTCGTGGAACTAATAAGTTAAACTTTAAAGTAATGCTTCAAGTTGCCTGGAAACCTCTAATACACTGTCATTGACCAGTACGTTAGGCAAAACTAGACTTGTGTTTGTAAAACATGTATACTTCCGCTACAAACCAAAAACGTCTCAAGAGAATTAAAAATGTAGACAAATTTAAAATATTGATATAATGGCATAAACATCTAATTAGGTCTTATAAATATGCATGAAACACGCTTACTGGATTTAATCTGTCTGTCTCAAGAGGTTTTTGCTTAATTCCGTTAACAAAGCTTTTGATAAAAGAAGTTTATGTGCAAAAAGTTAAACATTTTGCAAAATGTTTTTTTTTTTTTAAATATAATCAGTTTATTTAATTATGAATACAAATATGCCTACTAAATTTCATTTGTCCGCCTTAAATGGTTTTGGCTTCATTGTGTCAGAAACTACAGGTCTAAAAATGAAAAGAAAAAAAAAACTTTTAACGGACCGAAAATCTAATTATGTCATCTAACCATAATAAAGTATTAAAAATTTCATCCCTCTAAGTTAAATAGTTTTTATGCTATCACGCTAAACCGAATTCGGGACGCACTGACAGCAGCAAAACAATATGCCCCCTTCTGATTTTGCAGTGTGGATATACAAACCAAATATGTGTTGCTTTTCAACATGGGAAAATGAAGGGAATGACAAAATGTCAGTGATGAGGCGAGGAAAACATTCCAGATGACCATGAATAATAAATAGATGGCGCCAATGCTTAGCACTGGTAGGATCATCATGAAAAATGTATACCTGGCATTGTGATAGCAGTAAATAACACATTTCATATTGAAACGAACTGCGTAAAATAAACTGCCATTGCAAAGGACTGAAACGTTAAGTACAGTCATTAAATACACCTAAATTTTGTAAGGCGTGATGTGGTATTAGTAAATTTCAGAACTTTGGATCTTGAACTGTTTCGTTTATTGTTATAATTTTGTTTTGTAAAATATAGATATATGTGATGTTTAATTAGGTTTCCAAGGGGACCATTTCTACTTAGAACTATTAAAATAAATATTGTTTATTGTATGATGATTGTTTAAAGGCATGGTCTGTGGTCTGAAGCGGTCAAACTTTTTAGATGTTTCATGTCCACGTGTAGGTAGATTTAGCTCAATCAGTTCTATATGTAAGAAACAAACAAACTATATATACTGATTTTGATTTTTTTTAAAATTATTTGCATATTTAGATATCTTGTCTAAAGAATATTTAAACAGGTCATGTGTCAGTGTGTGTGTGTGTGTGTTTGTGTGTGTGTGTGTGTGTGTGTGTGTGTGTGTGTGTGTGAAAGAATAGTATGTGTTGCAATAATTTTTTCATAACTGGTTTTGTTTATGACGAAAAATGTCATGTTATACAACATTCTACCCTATCGTTTGATCGTTGTAAAACAAAACCGATGATATAAAGAAAATTCTAATGCGCACTCGGTGATTCACCAATCTCGCATCAAGTATCGCAAAGAAACTCCAATATTGATGTAATACATTTATTCAACATTTCTTGTTCAATTGCAATGCATTCTCTTCCTCGTCACTATAACTTAATCGCAGTTACCAGATTGATTTTTTTGAAAACTTCAAATTTATCAAGCCTCTCACAAAGTAGATATACAAATGTGCGCAGAGCGCATGTGCAGCAATTTCCATAGGCGTGTTATACTACTACTACTACTACTAAAAATAATAATAATAATAATAATAATAATAATAAATTCTGACAATATATAAGTATATGTTCTCTGGCTTCGAGACATGACAAGGTGAATCAAATAATTATTTTTTAAAGTCACTATGCCTTGTCTTGTTGCACATAAACTCAGCGATTGCGAAATCACCCAAGTGGTACCGCTTTCATGTAATCAGTAAACAGCATTGTCTATCACTAATCCATAGAATTGTTTTCTATCATCAATTTTTTTTTCAACAGTCAAACCTGCTTTAGAGATCAACCAGCTACATATTTATCATATACACTATGTCTTCCTTTTCTGGATGGTCCACTGAGTGACTAATTTATACAGTTTTGACTGTATACTGTTTGTCTACTGTCTTCTTTCAAACACTTGGTGCTTTTATTTGTTTAACTGATAGGCAAGGAGGTTTTTGAAGTTGAAGTGAATGCTTAAGAAAGAAAAAAAAAACCCAAGACAAAACAAGAAAGAAAAAAATGACAATACCAAAGATGAGAACTAGAGATATAAACATATCTATATAGGTCTGTATGGATAGATTAGTAAATTCTTGCCCATTTGCTCTGAGTATTGAAAAAGGACTGCAGAGGTAAACAAGAAAATATTAAACCATAAAGCAGCGATTAGCTCATGAATCTGGCATGCACCATTTTAGAAGGATTTTCTATCATGTATAAAATTTGGATAAATAATAATGTACAGAAATATACCATCACTCTTATCCGGGAGGCTGAAGCATGAAAAAAAAAAAGAAATGTGTGTTACGAAGCACGCTAGCAGTTTTCGATATACCAAAGGCTGTAACCCCATGACCCCTATGTTCCAAACTGGGGAATGAACCACTGGCAGGTATGCTACATGGTGTAACAAAATATATTATTGGTATATTATCGAATTAGAGTGTAAATTAGATATAGAACAATTGAAATATAAGCTATAGACCAGTTAGCCTCGTCCGGTGATGTAACACATAAGACGGAGCGGTACAAGGTATGTCATATTTCAAATATGTATTGAATTGGGTAGGGCTTGAAATAAAATCAAAAGTATCCTACTTCTTGGCCCCACGGGCCACACCAGTCGGCATAACCCACAGGAACAGTGGTTTAGGGGGGAAAATGAAGTATTGAATCATATACGATTCCAATCATCAAGTAAACTGGTTAGGGGGTTATTACAATATATATATACAAAATACCAAAACGTTTCCCACTTCATGACCCCGTGGTCAATTTAGGGACATAAACAATGGGACAACTTTGGTACAGGGAACAAAGGAAGCGTGAGATCGTATAATAATCAAATTTGAAGCGTTCTGGGTAAAACTCTATTAAAACGTAAGTGACGGGAAAAAAACTTAAGCCACATTATCCTACGTATTGACCGCACGGCCCCATCCAGGAACATGACACAGGCACAGGGATGGTAAAGTGAAGAAGGGAATTGTGTGATTATGCTAAATTTCTAACATCATTTGAACTGGGTGTGTCGTTAGTGAGGAATAAAAACTTTAACCAAAATGTATCATCGGTGTACTTCTTGACCCTCTGGCCTCACCCAAGGACAGGTGTGATAAAATAAATCGGGTCAGTGTGTGATGATGTTATATTCTAAACACGAATGAATTGGTTAAGAGGTTTTGGAAATATAAGTGATGAAAAACCTTGAACCAAAAACATGAAGCGAAATATGTCTCCAATATAATTCTTGACGCCAGACGCCCACCCAGGGATATGCGTGGTACTCAGAGATGAAACCAATTGAGTAAGGAGTTCCAAAAATATCAGAAATGAAGGGAAAAAAGAAACTTTAAAGAAAACCTTTAACCAAAATGTGTCCAAAATATTAGTCCTTACCCCATGACCCAATCCAGTGGCAGAACCCAGGGACATTAGTGATAGCGTGAAAAAGAGGATATATGATGATTTAATATTCAAAATGTGAAGTGAACCTAAAGCTTTGACATGTCCCCAGTACAATTATTTATACCATGTCCCCACCCATGGCCATAACACAGAAGAATGAGCGGTACTATGAGAAGGGGAATAAGTGATTATGTTATATTCCAAATATGAAGTGAATGGAGAGAAGGTTTGCGTTAATACAAGTGCTGATAACAAACTGTAACCAATACTTTAGCTAATACATGTTCCCATGACTCTAGGTGCAGAACATAATGGAAGGAGTAGTACCGAGAAAATCGAAGTGTGTTATGCTGTTATATTCCAGGATGGGGACTTGTGTAAAATATGTGGTTTGGTTTGGTTTTGTGGGTTTAACGCCATTTTTCAGCACATGATAGGCTATACATGGCGGCCAGTATATTTGGTGGAGGAAGAATCCGGGGAAACCCCGGAAAGAATCACCTATCCACGAGAATCTACCGGTAAGCTTTCTCACATACCCACGTTGGCCCAGCCGAAACCCACGCGGACAGAAGTGAGATGTCAGAGCGCTGTAAATGCGAGCGCCTTAGACCACCCGGCCACCCGTAGCCCCGTGTGGTGAAATATGTGAAAATTATGTGAAAACTGTGAATATTGTCATGCAAAACAGGTTTCACAGGATTATACATATATACAACTGAAATAAAAGGAATGTGCTTTGAGTAATCTTGGAGTCACAGTCTGGATTAGAATCACAGTTTTTGAATCATTAATTGCCTTGATCAGCCACTACATCTGTGACCTCACATGAAACGTATGCAGTCGACGCATCTAATTCCTATACTTATTCACATGTACAATACACAGTTAACCTGCTGAGGGTAATGTAATACAATATACAATGTATAGTCATTAATATGGAAAGTTTATCTGTGACTAAACATATTAATATTATAGTATGGCGATCTGGCATCAAAGCGGCACTCTGGGATCAATGGGAATTAACACTACAGCCTCCATTTTGAAAATGTGGCTCTCTGTAGTCAATGGGAATTCCATGGTAAAATGTGCATAGGTTTAACATTGCTGTGGTACTCTGTGATCAAGGGAAGCTTGCCAATAAGGATGTAATTTATGGTTTTAAAACTGGTCCTATGGCTTCATGTGAGGAAAGAGGAAAAGTAATCATTATGTTAAAACTATATGTACTACCCAATCCGCCGTTTGGACTGACTATCACCAACTCATCTACTGATCAACACCAACAGCTACTAAACAACATAGGGTATCATGTTAAGGAAGGGGGATGAAGTCACACACTATACACACAAACATACTGGTATACTGTCATACATGAAGTATAAGGAGAGAAAAGGGTAGGACTGCTAACATATACACAAACATCACCCCTGAAAAGTGTGCTTACACATGCACACAAATATACTTATATAATATCACATACAAGTGTAGGAGTTGTCACCTATATACACACAAACATGCTGTCATACTATCACAAACAAGATAGAAGATTAGAGAGGGGGTTTAGGTTTTAGTTGTGAAAGACAAAATACAAAGACATATACACATGTAAAAGCATACATTTTTGGCAATAATTGAGTAGTATCACTGAAAAGGCCCATTTTTTGGCCACACTCACTCGTCTTAGTAACCACACCTCTCAGGCTGTGCTCCATAGGCTCCACATCTTTGTCGCCATCCATCTACACCCTAAAAGTTGATGGAATGACGCTCATAAGCTTCCAACTATCAGGTTTCCACCTGTGGAACCAGTGGCAGCTATGGTGGCTGCTGCCACAGCTCCTGTCTCCGTCCTTCTTCCTCCCATTGTCTCCACCTCTCTGGAAACCTTGAGAAGCGGGAATATCTTCTCCCTCTTTAGCCTCTCCATCTCCCGCTTCTTCTCTGCACAAGGTCTGTTTATTTTAGCTGTCTCTTCCTCCATCACTTCTCTATCAGTTGTTTTGCCGACCTAAAGGCGAGCAACTTCTTTTTCAGGTGCCTTCGATACGGATAGCACTTCATTTCTTCCACCTGACCCAGGAGGTGCTCCGCTCTCTTCATCAAGCACATGGCGTCGCTCGCTTTTCCAGCTTGGCAATACTGACTAGACATTCTTCTTCCTTCGTAACTGGTGAACGCACCGATTTATATGCTCTAAGCGCGGAGATGAATGAAAACATCCCTCATAGATGAGACAAGGGACGTGAAAGAAAACATCCTTTTTTACAAACTCTAATTCCTCCTTGAGAGTAATAAAAGAGCATGTCAAAAGAACTTTTTTTCTAAAAAAAAAAAACTAACTAACACCATATTTTTAAATCAAAATTTTGTTTTAATCAGCCCCGCTCGCTTAAACATCAACCAAGAAATGAAGAGAGAAGATTAAAGCCAGTCCCCGTCTCTTTATGTGCAACTGACAAATACCACAAACATGGTACACATGAAAGTATTTACACTGTGTACAATGTTGAGAAGTAAGACTAGACTTCCAATGATTTGATACAGTGTCATTTTGCAGTCGATGGACACTATGTTTCTAAGCTAAAGAAAACAGATAGACATAATGATCACAAAACCACGTTTCTACTTTTGTATCGTTTCTAGAGAAATCACTATCAAAACAAGTCAGTAAATGTTCTAATGGTAAAGAATCCAAGACTGCGTTCATGAAGAAAATACTTACGATATTGTCCACACACAATATAATCCTATCATTGTAATCTCACATTATTGAATTGAGTGGATAAAAATATATGATATCGTCTTCAGGAGGATGTAATCCATGTGAATCAAATTTTTCCACAATGTGGTCATTGGGAAAGAAGACGGCTACCCCATGGGTTCCTGGGCGATGACTGTCGACCATGTTGATGACATCAACTCGAACGTCTTCAGGTTGTCGATGAGGAAGTTCAGCTTTAGCATACACGACTGGATTCCAGGAAGATGTGTACAATGAAGTTTTCAGGTATTCATCTTCACGGGTAATGATAAGCAACGATTTCACACTTGACTTTTTTTTAAAACGATCTCTCAAGTAAGTCGATAAACGGGAAGTCTGGATACTCTGTTGCAAGAGAGCATCGACGCGTTTCGTCTCCAAGAAAGTCAATGGAGGTAGGGAATGGTCATTCAAGTCTTTATACCACTCTTGAAAGATCGTCTTTTCTGGAATAAGTGTCCATGAATCTTTCAGATCTTCTTCCAACTTTTCTTCTTGAATCATCATCAAGCATTAGTCGGGTTGTTTCTGACTAGGATGATCTATTTGACAACCATAACGATGTTCTCTGGCCAGGAGTATGATTCTTTTAGCCAAGTGGCAAGCAAAACAAGATACCAGTGTTGTTCTTGTTCTGGCCGTCGTGACATCATGACTGTATATTTCTTTTCTTCTTCTCCACTTGGAGTTGGGGTCTGTGACAACTGTAGTTTCTGTTATGGGTGGAAAACATACTTCTTGCCCATGTCCATGTGTTCCATGGTTTTTTCTTAGTCTAGGATCACCACTTCTCTTAGACTGTTCATTTCAAGGGTATTATCAAATTCTGTATACAAGATCACGTTCACTATGTTCAGGAAGGCAACTGTAAACTGTAGTTCTACACAGAGTTGGCTTGATTTTATATGGTGGAAATGTCCCTCATCGCTGTCTTTTCTGGAGGGAAATCACATCTCCACAAACACTATCCTCCTGCATAATATTCGCACGAAATTCCATGGGTACTGTTGGTTCTTAATTGTCCTGTGGCTCAAATAGAGTCAAGTAAGATCGCAAGTAATTCTTCTGGGCAAAGTTTATTTCAAAAGGTCTGGTACACAAGGTCTGGCCATCCCGGGTCACTTCTATCTTGGCAACGCTGAAGTGTTAGAACTCGAAAGGGTATTGATCAATAGTTCAGTTGAGATCAGCATTACTGATGATGCCAATGAAGAAAAGTTAAGATAGCTGTCCTCGGAAAACATGATCTTCAATCTTGAATCCAGAGGTAATCGTGAACGTTTTGTTGTCTTTAGTGGAAATGAGAGCCCAATCTCAGACGTTCCAAACAACTTATCAAACACAATTACTTCGTTTTGCGGCGTAACATTTTACCGGAGTACAGCCTATGTTACGATGGTACGTGCAAATGAGAATGCTGCCCAAACGTTTTTTTTTTTTTTACTTCTTTCTTTTCTCTTCTGCTGGTGAGAGCGTTGACATTAACTTTTTGATCCAACCAATTTTTGATGTAAGTCTGAACTTGGGTATTTTAGTAGGTGGGGTTTGAAACTCTTCTACGTCTTCGGCTTTTGCTTTCTCTTCCATTCGCGTGGCTGTGTCTGGCATCGTCTTCGTATCTGCTACTTATTGTTTTTCTTCGGTTTTTATGACATTCTTGAAATCTCTCAGAGTAGGTTTAGCTGTCTCGACTAAGCTTACTGGTGAAACAGTTGAAGACATTGCAATAATTGTAATCCACTCAGTCTTAAATGACGTCATTGACTTGATCCCACGGAATTCGGTGTAACACTGACTGTAGAAGTCGAGGCAAGGTGAGTCTTATAAAGTGTTCGCAGAAGAGTCTTATAAAGTGTTGGCATATAATCGCTCTTTCAGCCGTCTTCAATCAGTATTTTAATAGCATTCAGGTACCAATGGTTATTCGTTTTATACCATTGAGGATGCAGTTGTTCTTTGTGCTTCACTTGAATCTGTACACTACGTTTCAACTCCTCGAACATAGACTCCAATAAATCCATAATGAAAGCAGCTGTTCTCCACCGGTACTTGACACTTTTAACTCTGTAAATATAAACGTGTAAGTGTAAGCAGTCGTTCTAATGTTTCTGGAAGTCACTTTGTGAATAGCTCGAATATGAAAATAATTATCGGGGGCTATCGAGTGACTTTTTTCTTGATCGATATTGACTCTCTGTCTTGAAGAGGAAGAGTCGGTGTATGGTGTTGGACAGGAATCCATCATGTCCTCTTCAAAATCGTTAGAGTGAACTTCTCCCAATACTTCTCTCGGACTACCTCTATCACTATATATAGAGCACTCCTTACCCAAAAGAAAACACTCATTCAGTTTCAATCTTTAAAGATGATAGAGCCACAAAAGATTAAAAGGGGTTAGAGTTCTCATGGAATTTGTCACTATAAATATCGAAAGAACTGCAAATGCATTGTTTTTGTCTACGCTGCATAGATATATGAAAATAAGGCTACAATGCAGTCGTTTTGATGTTTTGTGATGTGTTTGAAATTTAATTGAGATTCATGTTCGCGATAATATACCAAAAACGGTAGTAGTAATTGTTGCCGCTGCTGGCATCTCAGTGGTGGATATCGATGTAGTCTTGACAGATTTGGAATTCCTGGATTGTGAAGGTCTTTTTCTCGTGGGTTTCGCCAAAGAAGTTTCATACATTTCTCTCAGGTGTTTTCTCCGCCAGAATGTCCTGTAACAAACTGACAGTTTTTTTCTCACTCCTTTCATTATGTTCACTCTTCAAAGTTGTTATCTCCTCTTGTTGCTTTCTCTTTTCCTCTCCTTATTGTTTTTGAACAAATGTTTGTACTTCTTCTTTTTGGCTTTGCAAAAAAGTATATAACTCTCCCTTCTTTTTCTTTTTAAACTCAGCATATGCTGTCCATGATGGAGAAGGTGGAGCAGGTGGTACCGGCAAAGTGTCTTGCGAGGATAAGAAATCGCAAAAAAGCAAATCCAAGTTCAAGCCATTCTCCTCTGAAATAATACTAGCTACAGCAGTAATAGTTGTACTATCACTCAGAGTATAAGAAGTGTCCACTGTAGGCGCACCCCAATAAAACATCTTTGTTTCTGCCATGTTATTTTGTACTCACACTCTTCCGCACTTGTAAATTGTAGAAACGCTCATGGATAAGTATATCGAAAATGACGCCACACATCTGGTGTATTCTAATTGGATTATAGAAAAAACACATTGATTGAATTGTGTTACACGCGTTCTGATTGGTGAAACCTCCAAATCAGTCTCGATCTGCTCGTTGACTATATATAGAAGTCTTTGCCCTTTGTGTCACCTATTCTCTAGACAAGTCAAGATGTGCACCAACGTGGAGCCATCGACTATCATTTCAATCCTGACTATTTTATGTATGTGAAGTCGTCATGGGCCATAACCAAGATACAGACACTGCTATCTGGAAGTGAAGAGGATACACTAAAAGGCAAGGATACCTCAATCGAGTATTGTTCTATGGACGTACAGTGCGGAGAAGCTTGCGAAGAGGAAGAAGAACAGTGACGAGGTGCCACCAGTGTTAACCATCTTTGGTTAACCACCCCAACGGTCCTTTTCAGGCCCTCCCCCCACCCCCACCCCCGTACTCTCAGAAACAGAGATACTACTCAATTATTGCCAAACATCTATGTTTTTATGTGTGTATATGTTTTTTTCTTATCTCTTTAACAACTAAAACTTAAACCCACTCTCCACTATTCTATCTGGTGTGTGGTAGTATGATAGCATGTTTGTGTACATGTGTGTGAACATTCCTACCCTTGTGTGTGATAGTATATAAGTATATTTGTGTCTCTGTGTAAGCACTCATACCCTTTCCAGGGTTGATCGCATGTTTATATATGTGTTAGCACTCCAACCTTTTTCTTCTGAAGTATACTTCATGTGTGATAGTATATCAGTATGTTTGTGTAGATAGTGTGTGATTTCAACCCCCTTCTTTTATATCCTACCCTGTGTTGGTTAGTAGGTCAAACGACGTATTGGTTTTGTAAGTGTAGGTGTTGTTCAGTAGATGAGTGGGAGCTGGTGTTTCAAAACGGCATATTGGTTAGTAGGTATAGTTTTAACATAACAGTTTTTCTATTGAGGCCGTAGGCATACTTTTAAAACCATAAAATGAAGTCTTAGTGTTAAATTCCCCTTGACCCCATAGTACAAGATTTATGTTAAACATATGAACTTTTTACCATGGAATTCCCAATGACCCTAGAAAACCCACATTTTCAAGATGGAGGTCGTAATGTTAATTCCAATTTACCCCAGAGTGCCATTTTTACCCCAGTTTGCCACACTATACTACTCATATTTATTCTTACTTCCAACTGCACACATCAGAAATGGCCCTTTAGTGTACGCTAGGATGTATATACAGCATGGAGAAATCTATGTGTTCATGAGCTAAATACAAATTTTAAACCTATGTTACTGTAGCGTAACAAAAGGTTACAGTGACCTTCGTTGGTTATAAGGATATAGTACTAACAGAGATGGAGTCAAATATCAAGTTTCATTATCCTAATATCAACAGCATTGAATAAACGAAGTTCAAATGCAAAAGTATATAACGTCACTAAAGCATGAAATATAGGTCAAAGTGACCTCTTTTGCAATACCGGTTTACTACTTTTCAAGATGCATCCCTTCATTAAGTTTCATGGTTCTAGAAGTGATAGCATGCATATAGCATGCAAAAATCTTATGTGGTCATCAGATAAACACAAAACTTTAACCAAAGACAGTAAAATATAAAATATACGTTGCAATGAGGGCCTTTGTTGTTTGTACCAACAGAGATACATGTTATCATTAATTTCATTATTCTAGCATGAACAGTGCCTGAAAAATGAACATCAAATACAAAATTTAACCGAAGTCAGTGAAGCATAAAACAATGACCATAATGATCTATTTAAGCACTGATGGAGTAGTGCTCATCAAAATGCATCCCCTCACCAAGTTTCATCATTTGATATAGGACAGTATGTACATACTATGCCAAAAATATATGTGGTCATGACCTGAATATAATAACTTAAGCTATTTCAGAAAAATGTGAAATGTAGGTGATACTTACCTTCATTTTTCGTACGGGTGTGATACTTATAGAGATGTATATAATCATTTAGGTTAATGATTCTATCATGAACATTTAAAACGCAAAAATTAACCAAATTCAGGGATGCTTGAATATGGACCATTGTAGCTTACTTTTGTGATGATGGTGTAGAACTCATCAAGATGCACTCCGTCAGCAAGTTTCATGATTCCAGATATATTAACATTACGTATACGGGATGCAATAAAGCTATCTGGTCATGAGCTAAACGCAAAAACTGAACCTAAGCCAGTAATATATAGTTTGAAGATTCTAACATGAATCGAGCTTGAAAAATAAACTTAATCCATAATATATAATCCAAGTCATTGAAGCGTGAAATACGGGTGACAGTGGCCTAAATTTGTGATGAGAATGTTGTACTCATCAGGATGGATTCCAGCACAAAATTGCATGACTCGAGGTATAACAGGATGTAAAGAAAGTAAAAACAAAAACAACAACAACAACAACAGCAAAACAAAACAACCATGAACTAAGTACACAAAACTTAACCAAGAATGTACAAATAATGTACATGTATGTACAATGCAAGCATCCTTAGCCCCTCCCCATCGGACTGGTAGCCCCTCCCCATAGGGCTGGTAGGTGCTATGAAGCCCACTCCAAATTACTACTTAGGATCTTGGAAGAAGAGTGGTTGAGATGCAGTGAGGCTGTACATACGTATATGTATATACTTATGTGTGAGCTCACGCTAAGGGTACTGCAATAGTTTCTCCTTGGTATGTTGTAAGACTCGCTGTAATTCTTCCCATCTAGAGGTCTCAAGATAATTCAACACTACACCCAATAGCAGATATTTTCATAAGTATGAATGAGAATAAACACGCAAACACAAATACTAACAGAGACATACAGAAAGAATGCAGATGTAGGAGTCGTTTTACAGTAGCATTTCTCCTTCTCTGAGGTTATTGAATCCAGTTTAATCATTTCAAATCAATATTGTTCCAAAATTGTAAGTAAAGATCCAAAAGACAATGTTGATATTTATAGATGTCAGCCTTATTCTCAATTATGCGTGAATATCTTGGATTATATTGATATTTATATCTGAATTAACTTATGTCAAATACCTCCAGTATACACATACTAATTTTACGACTAAACCGTACGTGTACCAAAATATAAGAGATACCTAATTAACATAATAGTGCTGTTTTGGGAATTCTGTAATCAGTCTAGAACATAACGTGTGAATTTTAATTTTCTTATATCGAAATAACTTGATCCGAGAATAATCACAAGACCAACAAGGACAAATCGTAAACTCCCAGTTGTGCGAAGGCTCAGGCCTAGAATAAAATTTGTCAGGAAATCTTAAGATTTTCTCCTTAGTTTTTGACGAACAAGAAGTAGTTCTTAAAAAGAAGTCTATGCCTCAGTTTGTTTCGTTTGCTTTTTATTGACTTTAATTCAGTCAGCAGAAGAAATATAAGGAACGGTTGTAAATGAATGGAAGATAAGACATTGGTATTCTTGTCACATTCAATCTCTTTGGTATAATAGAAGATTATTTATCATTTACTTAAATCATAGATAGATAGATAGATAGATAGATAGATAGATAGATAGATAGATAGATAGATAGATAGATAGATAGATAGATAGATAGATAGATAGATAGATAGATAGATAAAATGTGTGTCCGGTAATATTTTGGTCAGATATAGTTGACATTTTACGATAAAAAGAGGAGGTGGGGGAAATCTGACGTTTGACCAATGTCATGCTGCTATATCTTCCTATGTAAAAGGGGTTAGAGTTCTAATGAAATTTGTCACTTTAAATATCGAAAGAACTGCAAAGGCATTGTTTTGGTCTACGTTGCATAGATATATGAAAATAAGGTTACAATGCAGTCGTTTTGATGTTTTTGTGAAGATAATCTCGGTTCAGATCTTTGTACTACTACCGAAACAAAGACATCCAAAATTTGTCCCACGATAAACATGACGATTAAATTATACAATGTCTTTGACTGCCTGTTATTGCTGTATATCGTTTTATTGGTTTCTGTATCTGTGTCAGGTGAAATAGGGTTAAAGTGGATAAACTGGAATAAACTACTTCTCTGGTTTGCCTCCTGCTCACACGAACTTACAACAAAAATATCGACGCCGTTCACAGATATTTCCTACTCAACGGTCGCCATTGAAAGCTTCAATGTTCTCAGCTGCCGACTACTATGCAGCTTGGTTCACACTTGCATTACACTTCCGGTTGTCGTGAGATACAGGCCGGGTACCGGCTAACTATGCCGCGATGGAAGCGAAAATAATGTATTGTTCATATAGGGAAAATCACACATATTTTTCCAAGCATACAAATTGTATTTTTCCTTTCTTTGACAGAAAGGTTGATATTATGAAATCTGTATCAAAATCTATTATTGCCAACAGTGGGAAGGATATAAGAAATTCCGTCTGTTAGTTTGTTTTTTTTTTTGTTTTTTTCACATTTGATAAAATGACATGTTGTTTGATCTACCTAATTGTAACGCTGGCCTCATTCATAATTTCGAATTTCTCTGTCATAATCATTTGCGCCATTGCCTCTTAGCGTCATATGTAATAATTATGGACGAATTTAAGTCGAAGATACATGTACCAATGCAGTCATTATGAATTTTAGGTTTTCGAAATGAAAGTGATAACAGCTTAGCAGACGGTGCAAACTCATCAAACACACATTGTCTCAAATCTCAACGTATCCCAATGAAAATAAAATTGTAAGATACTATTACCCAAACAAATCACATCGGAAAACTAGCACCGTACTTTTTACGTATTTGACCCAACATATGTACAAAATGTGTATTATCATATACATATAAAAATATTAGCAACATATGTTAAACATGTTAGCTATATGCATATTAAAAACACATGGGCCCTAATTTTCCTTTACAATTTCCCTGTTTGTTTTTTTTTTATTAAACTGGTAACAATTCAATCTAGGGCATATAAGGTACTACACCTATCCTACATTTGGCATTAGATATTCTCCCTAAATTCACTGTACGAAAGAGCTGACATTTAATCCCACTCGTAGTATGGAACTATCTGAACCAAACTAAATTCAACGGAACGGTCTTATTATAATTTCACACATGTCAGTTTTGATCTGAACTATGCTAACGGTCTAGACCCACACCATACAATGGATCAGGTTACTCTTTTTTTACGTCTGAATATTAGCTCTTGTCGAGGTAACTTGTTCTTTATCGCGATTTGATTGGCTGGTAAGTATTAAAATCTATCTGACACAAGAAATTGACAGGTTAAGCTAAAAAAGTGATATATCACTTGTCGCTGTTAACAGGCTGTATTAGTCTACTATTCACTATAGCACATGATTGACCAAAAGGTGTCTTGTTACTCGCATCTTATTTGAAACATTTAGGTAACTTAATTTCACCTACTTGGCCAATCACAGTCCATGAATATCATATATATGCTACTTACTCATTTCCAGCAACCTGCCAGTTTTGAACTCGACCTTAAAATACATGTTTTGCTCTGTTCTGTTCTGTTGACATGGGTGTGATTCGATTGTTTTGTTCATTCATTAACAATCACATGAAAACAGTTTTCACAAAGTGTTAAAGAGAAGTTTAAATACTGTGTTGATCTCTACTTTAAATCAGGAAAACTCACTACTTAAAGTTCCATGTTTAGGGTTTAACATATGTCTAAATCTTGTATATCTTTTTTCTATGCGAAACATTTTCAAATTAAGAAATGTACCACTGGCTGAAGTTTGTAGAAGTTCGGAGAATATCCCTTCATGTCTTTCTTTCAAGTATCGTTTCGAAAGACACCTTTTTTTTTTTTTTTTTTTTTTTTTTTGCTGATTTGAATGGAAATACTTGTTACAAGAATTGTAAATATAGAAGGAGAGATAATGAACGAAAATTGTTTTAAGTGAATATCCCACAACACTTTAGCTTCCCGTTTCTATTTCTTTCAAAATAACGTATCTGGGCCCCTTTATAGTAATATTCTTTCAAAATAACGTATCTGGGCCCCTTTATAGTAATATTCTACGTGCAATCCTTGAGATAATGACATAAAGCAGTAAATCAAGCAAACTGCATCATAACCATATGAATTATATATGAAAAGCCTTGATCAAAATAATGGTCTAGTGACAACGATTTATCAGTCAGCAATTTTATTAAAAGCTTTTTCAGAATTAACTGCAATGGAAAGACCGCAACACATTCCAGATGATATAAACAGAACAATTTCCATACAGAACATATAACAAAATTTTATAATAGCGAACAATTAAATAGGAATAAATCCAAATAAGAATATTGTGGAGAGATTTGACTGTGACTTCTATTTTGCAATGTTTAGACCCTAAACAGAATTATTGTACAATATTTTGTATACATCAAGGTTTTGTTCTTGTTGTTGTGAGTTTGACGCCATTTTTCAGCACATTATCGGCTATACATGGCGCCCAGCGGGAAGCTGCTGGCAAGCTTTCTCACATACCTACGTTGGCAGAGCCAGAGACTCGAACCCACGCGGACAGACGTGAGATGCCAGTGACTGGTAAAGGTGAATACTCGGCCACGCGGGGCACCCAAGGTTTTGTAGATATGTGAATGATTTCATTAGATCCAAGTGCCATAGTTCAATTGCCTTGTAAGACACTCTTAAATTTCATTTTTTTTCAGGTAAAAGATTACTATAAGAATTAAACTATTATATATCAACCCAAATGTTAACATTAGAGACAAAATATATACGGTATATCAAAATCGAGACCTTCAGAACAAAATCTACGCAAGATAGATAAACAGACAGATACATACATACATAAGCACACACAGATATATATATATATATATATATATATATATATATATATATATATATATATATATATATATATATATATATATATATATTTATATATATATTGTTATGTATGATGTTTATATAATATTATAAATATTTTAGGAAATTATAAATGTTTCTTCACTTTAATATTTGCTTAAATCTTAATGTTATCAGGAAAAACATGTTTAACTAGTGTCCTTGAATTAGGTTGTTTTGATCAATATGTTTTCTCAATTTGAAGGTCAAGGTTGGATTTTTGTTTACAAGTAAAATTCCATTAAGATGACTCACATTCTAGAACATTCTGTCATGTGACCAATCTTTATATATATCATGTTTAGTGGACATTTGTTCAGTTTTGACATTACCATCAGACTTGTAAAGAGCTATTACAGTTGTGAAAATTCATTCCAAATTCTAAGAGAGGAATTATTTTAAATATTCATTGGATTATAACAGTGCTCATAAACTTTTGGATTTTGGATTTTGAATTGATGATTTTGGAATTTAAGTGAACTTATTCAGATATTTTGGAATACTTCATTTTGACATCAGCACATCAAGATTACTAGTACATCGGGACTTTGGAGACCATTGGCACATAATAACATTCAAGGACACAGCCGTGAATTCTAAACATTCTATATTTAGGACTTGTGATTAGAACAATCATTCTTATTGGATTATTAGGATTTCAAAACACATTACTGTAAGTGACTTTTTGATTTTTCATTTTAATTATCTAGTAATAAATTGTATGTTGATTTTTTACTTGATTTGTTGGTTTCACTTTCTTTCTGTTACATTTTTCTTATACCATAGAGTCGTAACAGAAATTGGGGGCTCGTCTTCTGGGATCTGAATTTCTTTAAAGCATATTAGAGATATTAAATTTATCTTTGAAATTCATATTGATTTTGTCTCGGAATTTTTTTTTTTGTCTTTGGCAAAGATTTTTAATAGAGAATTTTTTTTTGTGTGAAACCAACAAGCATTGACAATGGCATCTACTGTTCAGAATTTCATTTCAAAACCTACCCAGGAGGGGTTAGAGTGCATGAGAAAGGATGAGTTGCTCGAGCTTGCCAGAAAATACAGTCTATCTGAGGCAAAAGTATCATTGACAAAACAGGAGATAAAGATTATTTTGATTCAGTATTTAGTAGGAAAGGGAATTTTTTAAAATAGTGCTTTAAGTTTGAAGAGAAAGCCTGTATCTGGTTCTGACAGGAAATTAAGGGAATTAGAGTTAAAGAACCAGATGGATTTAGAGTTAGCAAAGCTTCAGATTCAGAGAGAGAGAGAAAAAGAAGAGAGGCAGATGGAGAGAGAGAAAGAAGAGAGGCAGATACAGATAGAGAGAGAGAAAGAAGAGAGGCAGATACAGATGGAGAGAGAGAAAGAAGAGAGGCAGATACAGATGGAGAGAGAGAAAGAAGAGAGGCAGATACAAATGCAGAAAGAAGAGAGGCAAATGCAGATGGAGAGGGAGAGAGAGAAAGAGGAGAGACAGATGCAGATGCAAAGAGAAAAAAGGGAAATGCAATTTAAATTAAGAGAATTAGAACTGGCAAACAGAGCACACTCCACTCCTTTAAACACAAGTCCAGGTTTTGATGTTACTAGATATATTAGGTTAGTACCCCCTTTTCAGGAAAAAGAAGTAGATAAATACTTTCTTCATTTCGAGAAAATAGCTGAAAACTTGAAATGGCCCAGAGAGCATTGGACTTTGTTATTACAAAGTGTACTTATTGGCAAAGCTCGTGAAGTCTACACTTCACTGTCAGTACAACAAAGCACTGATTATGATGTGGTTAAGGAGTACATCTTGAAAGCTTATGAGTTGGTACCAGAGGCATATCGACAAAGGTTTAGGAATTGTAGAAAAGAAACTGGACAAACTCATGTCGAATTTGCAAGGGATAAAGAACAACTATTTGATAGGTGGTGCTCAGCCAAGAAAGTTGATCAAGCTTATGATAACCTCAGACAGCTCGTATTAATTGAAGAGTTCAAGAGGTGCATCCATAGTGATGTTAAAACCTATCTTGACGAGTAGAATGTGGAAACTTTGGAAAATGCTGCTCGTATGGCTGATGATTATTCCTTGACTCACAAAATTTCATTTGGTAATAAATCGTCCTCTCAGCAGTTTTCTGGTAAAAAAACATTTCAATCTCATTCGAGTACTTCCAAATTTCATAACAGCACAACTGTTAGGAATCAAACATCTGATAAGACTGATCAGAAATCCTTATCTCTTCCTACGTGCACTTATTGTAAAACGAAAGGGCACGTTATTTCTGATTGCTTCAAGTTCAAAAATAAGCAACAGAGAAAAGACAGAGCTTTTCCAAATGCTCTTTTTCTACGAGGTCAAGGTCACGGTCTTGTATTGAAAACAATACATTTGTTGGGTCAAACAAACCCCCGTCTGATTCTATTTTGGAGGCTTATGAACCATTCATGTCAGAAGGTTCTATATCACTTATTGGTGATTCTGCCAAACCTATCCCAATTAAAATATTAAGGGACACTGGAGCTTCTCAGAGTCTTTTATTATCAGGTACTTTGCCTTTGTCTGAGGAGTCTTCTTCAAGTGAAAGTGTTCTTGTTCAGGGAGTAGAGTGCGGCTTTGTAAATGTTCCTCTTCATTGTGTAAATTTGGCATCAGACTTAGTTTCTGGACCTGTGACTGTTGGGGCAGTGACTTCTTTACCCATAGAGGGTGTTCATTTATTACTAGGCAATGACCTAGCTGGAGATAAGGTTGTGGTTAATCCACTTGTAACTGACAAGCCTTGTTTGGATCAGAAAGTTGATCCTGTCGAAACTGAAATCCCTGATTTGTACCCTGCTTGTGCAGTTACTAGAGCTATGGCAAAAAGAGCTCTTGAGAGTGATGTTGATTAGGATATTATTCCTTTAGCTGACACATGTATTGGTCAGTCTTTTGATGAGGTCACTTTTTCCTCAGGTATTGATCAATCAAATGGTATTGATCACAGTGATCCTCTTTTGGCAACTCATTCTCTTTGTTCTAATAAGGATGACAAACGACAATCCCTTGTAGTTGAACAGGAGCAAGATCCCGAGATATCTTGTTTGTTTCAGAGGGCTATTAGTGAAACTGAAGCCACACAAGTTCCAGTGTGTTACTTTGTGAAAAATGGGGTCCTTATGAGGAAATGGAGACCACCTGATGTACCCGCTGGTGACGAGTGGTCAGTGAGCTATCAAATTGTTGTTCCTAAGTCATATCGACAGGAAATTCTTAATTTAGCCCATGAAACTCCTTTGGCTGGTCATTTAGGAGTCCGTAAGACTTATCACAAGATCTTGAATCATTTTTATTGGCCGAAACTGAAAAGTGATGTTTCTAAATACTGCAGATCTTGTCACACTTGTCAAATGGTAGGAAAACCCAATCAGAAGATACCTAAGGCTCATCTGCAACCTATTCCTGCATTTGATGAACCATTTAGTAGAATAATGGTAGACTGTGTTGGTCCTTTACCTAAAACCAAGTCAGGCAACCAATACTTGTTGACCATCATGTGTGCATCTACAAGATTTCCAGAGGCAATTCCTCTGAGAAATATAAAAACTAAAACTATTGTGAAAGCTTTGGTGAAGTTTTTTACACTTGTTGGCCTTCCCAAATCTGTCCAGTCGGATCAAGGGCCAAATTTTATGTCTGGAATTTTCCAACAAGTTATGCATGAATTAGGCATCCAACAGTTTAAATCTTCTGCCTATCACCCTGAAAGTCAAGGTGCTTTGGAAAGATTTCATCAAACTTTGAAGAATATGATTCGATCATATTGCTTTGATACAGAAAAGGATTGGGATGAGGGTGTTCATTTGTTGTTGTTTGCTGTTAGGGAATCAGTTCAAGAGTCGTTGGGTTTTAGTCCCTTTGAACTAGTCTTTGGTCATACTGTCCGTGGACCATTGAAATTATTGAAAGAGAAACTTCTTTCAAATGAAGATTCAAAGATTAATCTTCTTGATTATGTTTCTGATTTCAAATACAAGTTGTCAAAGGCCTGTGAAGTAGCAAGAACTAATCTTCACAATACCCAGTCAAAAATGAAATTAAGGTATGACAGAAATTCACAGGAAAGGAGTTTTAAACCTGGTGACAAAGTTCTGGCTCTCTTTCCCACACCTCAGAATCCTCTTCAGGCTAAATTTTATGGTCCTTATACCGTTGAAAAGAAAGTAAATGACTTCAATTATATCATTAACACTCCTGGGAGACGGAAACAAAAACAACTTTGTCATATAAATATGTTAAAGGAATATTTTGACAGAGATAGCCCAGCTAATTATTCAGTTAATTTAGTTGTACCTGTCCCACACAGTGAAGATATCAACGATGGAATACGATCAGACTATAGTGACTCTGGTATGACCAATCTTCGGAATTCAGAAATATTGAACAACCTAGACCAGAAACTTTCACATCTACAACAACAGGAAAGAAATGAACTAAAACAGCTATTACATGACTATGAGCACTTGTTTCCTGATGTTCCAACACGAACAAGTAACATTTATCATGACGTTGACATTGTAGATTCTGCGCCTGTGAAACAGCATCCTTATAGGATGAATCCTCTCAAACAGAACTATCTGAAGAAAGAAATTCAGTATTTACTGGAGAATGATTTCATAGAACCAAGTAAAAGTAACTGGAGTTCACCATGTATTCTTGTTCCCAAGCCAGATAATACATTCCGTATGTGTATTGACTATAGAAAAGTCAACAGTGTCACCAAAACTGATTCATTTCCAATCCCAAGAATGGACGATTGCATTGCTAAAATTGGAAATGCGGAATATGTCACCAAGTTTGACCTTTTAAAAGGATTCTGGCAAATTCCACTGACGGAAAGGGCAAAAGAAATTTCAGCATTTGCAACTCCAGATGGACTTTATCAATATAAAGTCATGCCGTTTGGAATGAAAAATTCGCCTGCAACGTTTCAACGTCTGATGAACATGATAACATTTGGTCTTGATAATTGTGACGCTTATATCGATGACGTCATTATCTACAACAACACCTGGGAAGATCATTTGGAAACCATTCGAAAATTCTTTGATCGACTCAGCGATGCGAATCTGACAATTAATTTGAGCAAAAGTGAGTTTTGCCATGCTTGTGTCATATTTTTAGGACATATTGTGGGACAAGGTCAAGTTAAACCTATAGAAGCTAAGGTCAAAGCTATCTCTGAATTTCAAGTTCCAATTTGTAAAAAGCAACTGATGCGATTTCTAGGTATGGCTGGATATTATCGGAAATTTTGTTCCAATTTTTCCAAAATTGCTGAACCTTTGACAAGTTTAATGAGTAAGAAAACCAAATTTCATTGGTCTGACAAGTGTCAGGAATCTTTTGACAAGTTAAAGGCCATGCTTAAGAATGCACCAGTTCTTTCTGCACCAAATTTTAGCCAATCATTTAAATTATCTGTTGATGCAAGTGATGTAGGGGTTGGTGGAGTATTGATTCAGGAAGACAAAAGTGGTGTGGATCACCCTGTGTTATTTTTCTAAAAAACTAAACAAGCACCAGAAAAATAATTCCACAATTGAGAAGGAATGTTTGGCTTTGATATTGGCTTTACAGCATTTTGAAGTGTATGTTACCTCAGCTCTTTCTCCAATTATTGTGTACAGTGATCACAATCCCCTTACTTTCATCAACAAAATGAAAGATTAAAATCGGAGATTGTTGAGATGGAGTTTGATATTGCAGGAATATAACATTGACATCAAACACATCAGGGGAAAAGACAATGTGATTGCAGATGCACTCTCACGTGCCTAGAAATGTAATATTGCTTGATGTAATTAAGTCCAGTATCATAAAACATGTTCTTATGTATTTTGGGTTATTATAGTATTAGATGTATATTCAAAAGAAAGCTTTATTATATAAATCTTTCTTTTTCTTTATGAGGGGAGGTGTTATGTATGATGTTTATATAATATTATAAACATTTTAGGAAATTATAAATGTTTCTTCACTTTAATATTTGCTTAAATCTTAATGTTATCAGGAAAAACATGTTTAACTAGTGTCCTTGAATTAGGTTGTTTTGATCAATATGTTTTCTCAATTTGAAGGTCAAGGTTGGATTTTTGTTTACAAGTAAAATTCCATTAAGATGACTCACATTCTAGAACATTCTGTCATGTGACCAATCTTTATATATATCATGTTTAGTGGACATTTGTTCAGTTTTGACATTACCATCAGACTTGTAAAGAGCTATTACAGTTGTGAAAATTCATTCCAAATTCTAAGAGAGGAATTATTTTAAATATTCATTGGATTATAACAGTGCTCATAAACTTTTGGATTTTGGATTTTGAATTGATGATTTTGGAATTTAAGTGAACTTATTCAGATATTTTGGAATACTTCATTTTGACATCAGCACATCAAGATTACTAGTACATCGGGACTTTGGAGACCATTGGCACATAATAACATTCAAGGACACAGCCGTGAATTCTAAACATTCTATATTTAGGACTTGTGATTAGAACAATCATTCTTATTGGATTATTAGGATTTCAAAACACATTACTGTAAGTGACTTTTTGATTTTTCATTTTAATTATCTAGTAATAAATTGCTTGTTGATTTTTTACTTGATTTGTTGGTTTCACTTTCTTTCTGTTACATTTTTCTTAGACCATAGAGTCGTAACAATATATATATATATATATATATATATATATATATATATATATATATATATATATATATATATATATATATATATATACATATATATATACTTAGAAGATAGATAGTAAAATAGGTAGGTATGTAGATATACAGAAGGATCAATGCACAGAGAGAAGAAAGGATGCAATGAATATACATACAATCAATATTCATAGATATAACAAACATCCTCTACAGTGTACATACATACAAACATGCATACATACATACGTACGTACATACATACATACATACATACATACATACATACATACATACATACATACATACATACATACATACATACATACATACATACATACATACATACATACATACATACATACATACATACATTCATACATACATACATTTTTCTATAACTCTCCTAGATTAATTATCTCTGATGTAACATGTGCATTTTAGTAATTAGTGAATCAGTGGAAAATCTTATTGAGTTATAATATTCCTTGAAATTGATGTTTGAGATATACTACTATTACCGCTATTACTTATAATAATAATAATAATAATAATAATAATAATAATAATAATAATAATAATAATAATAATAATAATAATAATAATAATAATAATAATAAGTATAAGTATAAGTATAGTAAAGTTTCTTACATTTGTATTAATATGTATACATCATGGATTGTCAAAATGGATTTATGTTAGAAACATTTACAGCAAAATTAAATGAATGATTTAAATAAACGTACTTTATCTGATAAGTATTTAAGCATTGATAGTCATAAAGTGTTTAACAACTCACCAAATTTTATTTTATTTACGTTTGTAAGATATTTGTTGCCAGTATAAAATTTCCTTGATTCAGCAAAACTGTTGAAATATCAAAGGATAATGAACTTCATCACCGATATCTAGAGAAGCACATTATTCGAAATTCTTTCAAAAGCAATGCAGCTACTGTTGATAAATATATTCATAAAAAATCTACCACTCTCTCAATACAAATTATATATTTATAGAAAACTTACCAGTCTCTCAATACAAAGTATAAATATATTCATAGAAAAACCTATCAGTCACTCAATAGAAAGTATACATTTATTGATATAAAATATACCAGTCACCCAATACAAAGTATAAATATATTCACAGAAAAACCTACCAGTCACTCAATACAAAGTATAAATATATTCATAGAAAACATACCAGTCTCTCACTGATACTTTATTAGCCAGATATATATATATATGTGTATATATATATATATATATATATATATATATATATATATATATATATATATATATATATATATATATCAACTTCAAACTTGCAAGTCCAAAAGTAATTTTGGAATATTTGTTTAATGACTTGTCTACATGTTCTTGTATGAATTCTCTTGTCCTGTCAATTATATAAATGGATTCCACATCCTTCTGGTACAGACGAAAGTAAAGAAGGCGACAAATTTGACAGGAATCACCACCGTCCCCCCCCCCCCCACCACACACACACACACTGAAAAAAAATATAAAAATAAACAAGCAACAAAAACAAAGACTTAAGGGCAGGAGATATGAAGCCCACAGGAAATAGAACAATGCAGGAAAGAGAACAATGACAGGTAGAAAAATACCAAAGAAATAAACCCGTTTTTCTGTTTTTTTCCCTGGTAATGAAAAAAGCATGCTGCATAACTCATGTATTAATCCTAGTTGATACTATATTGAAAAGTATGGAACATAAAACATTATATATGTTGCCAGTGGCTGCTGTATAGGTTGGTAATTGATGCTAAAAGCAAAACCAATCTCAATATATGCTATCGCCAGAGAAATATCAGACTGTGGTATTTCTTCTCCTGTCGATAGCAATTAGTGTCCGATGATATCAGTCCCCGAGCTTAATCAAAAGATTTACTGGCGATCGGGCGAGGTCAGTGCTAATAGTTTTCATTCTAGTAGTATACACATAGCATATTCCTAGTGCAGTAAATTTGTTTGCATCAACCCACTCGTGAAGGAACAAAACAACACTAAGGTAAAAAAATAAACAAGTACTAGCACACTAGCGCTGTATAATTTTTGTACCAACCCACTCGTGCAGAAATACGACACTAGTAAAAAAAAAAAAATTACCAGCGCACTTGCGCAGCAAACACAAAATAAAAATGTGTGCGCGTACCTTTGGTACGATCACTAGCACAAGTCCGCTTTCGAAATTACACTAAGTACAGGGAATCAGTGTAGCACTAGAACAGATAAATGATGTAGCCATTTTTGCATTCGGCATGACCGTAAAAATAGGCCGGCATAGATGATTTTGAGCAAGATTTCACTCTACAATTTTTAAATTTAAGTTTTTAAATTATTTTTATTTATTTGTCAACGAAATAGGGTTATATTGGTTGAGAACTGTATAAAATTCAAGCCTTAAATTTATATTGCACCGTCCAGCCTCTGGCGATCACCTATTTTAATTTTAGTTTATACCTAATATAAGTTAAGCAAACATTTTTGAAACTGTGCCGCTATATTATCATAGTTGAAAAAGACGTAAAGTGTTTGGGACTCGCAAATGCAATGAAAACATTAAAACACATAAAGACATTAAAATATTTAATATTTTGAGACAAAGTAAAAAATATGGATAATAAATCGTTATGTTACGCTTTGGAATTTGTGTTCAATACTCCCAGAAACGATACTCAGAAAACATTAAAATGCAAGTTAGATAGATGCCGCCATTGTTGCAAAGATGTTCGGTAAAAATAGAGGCGATTGGGAAATTGTAAAATGAATTTGATATGTACGTAAATTTGTATCAAATATTGCAAGAGGGAGACAGCAGAGATGTGTCAAGAAAACTTTGAGAAACTATATTTAATATGTTAGAGCACTAAAATAAGGCGTGAAAGTAATAGTTCAATATGGTGGGCGTAATTGCTACAAAGATAGAAGGTACCATTAAAATTGGAATTAAATATTTTCAATATTGGGGAGCATCGCAGTTAAAGAAACATAAAATAAAAATACTTTTGCAAAAAGATTCTTCAATCTTCTCAAAACAGCAGAACAATTATTAGACTGCAACAATGAAGATAATATGATGGATATAACGCATTAAGAAGGTTCTGTCATAGAATTTAAAACTATTAGCATTATTAAAAAGTTCCGTATGGCATTTATTGTGATTTCGAGAATATCATAATGCCGAAGGCACAGACATGGACTAAACAACCTGATAAATCCTGGACAGTCAAACAGCGAAAACATTCTATCAGCGTTTTGTATTTACCATACACAGGAGATAAAAACGAATAGCTTACAGAGGAGCAGACAATATTGAAGTATTTTGCGATGCGTTGCGTAAAATTGCAAAACCAGCGTATGGAGATCTAAGACCGAAAAATGCAAAACCTACGACGAAAGACATTTTAATTCAACGAATATATTTGACATCTATATCTGTTCAGATAATCTTCACCATCATATTTAAAGGTGTAGTTATCAAAAATTATTTTAAATGGTTAAAACGTGAAAAGTAAAATTTCAGGATAGTAATTGTTTCTCGCTCTAAATGCATCTGTTATGTAAGCTTGGTTACTGTTAACCAATTTATTATAAATTGAATTACAGGCCAAGGATTATTGAACTGTAGCTGTTGGTTCTGCTTGTTTGTGATTTTTGTTTTTCTTATGTTTATCTTGAAAGTCCATCGTGTCAGAGGCAACTCGTGCCGGCAACCCGATTGTATCATCAGCAGAGTATTTTCTTTAGAACTTGAAGCTATTGCTTTTAAATCATATACAGTTACGATTACAAGACAGTCGCCATTTTTTTAGCTCTTCTCCACATAGTTCTTATCCACGTTCTCGTCTTTTCTCCCATTGTCACTCTTTTGACGAATTGTTACCAACTGTTTATCGGCTGCTGGTATCAATTTCTTAACACGTCGGTGTTTATAGTTTTAAGTTATCGAACGACGTTTTGAAGTTGCTGTTGTAACCACCAATGCTTCCCAAGTTCGTCATCATATCATTCGACAACAAACACAATCACCGCCAACATTATAGTCAAGTCTAACATTTGAATCTATACACATTGCTGGAATTGCATCATAAACGTTTTCATCTTAGGCATAACATTGTTCGACTACAATTGGTTTTGTTTTCAATAACCCTTTCTGCGTGTTAAACAGTAGAAACAGACTGTGCAGCGGATTTTCTCTTTTGAACATAAGCACCTAAAATACAAATTAAATAAGATCTGATACTCTGATTTAATCTCTCTATTCCTTCAGTGGTAGGTCCGTTACGATCCATCCTATTTCATCATGCGTATGAATCATCCTGTTGTAAACACAATTTGACTGTTTTATCTCAAATTCCAAAGCAACTCAACGCAATCTCTTATCCTCAATTTGACTACTCAAATTGAGGAATAATGAATGCGTTATTGTAACCCAGTAAGTCCTGTCAACTTATAATATGAATCTATTTTTACCTATTAATTATCTCCAATTATGACTTGGTAGAATATTAAAGTAATTACACACTATGTTAAAATGTTTTAGATCAAAGTTGCTATTATTCGAAATAAATGCATGTGCATCAGGTAATGGTATTGCACAATTTAGACAATAAAATATATTAAATCTATAAACTAATTTCACTAACTCTGGGATACATTGATCTGTTAAAAACAACTAGAAAATAATCTAACCAGATGCTGCCATCCATACTTCATATAGTAGCTAATTCTGCCAAAATCTCATGTCATACAAAGCTCTGTATTTGTTGACAGAGCCATCACGATAACATTTTAGAGTATAGTTTTTAAAAATCTCCATTTTTATTTCATTAAAAAGGTTTGGATCGCTGGATGAATTTTAGTATTGAACATTTGTTTACAAAGATAATGTGCTGCACTTGTTATATCTTTTAACTCAAGTCACAAATTGTCAGACATGAACTAAATCATGAATTCTAACACAATTGCCATTACTGTCAGGCATTTTCTAAAGTTATTTTAGCTCTGCTTGTTCTGTTTTACATTCCTCATCTAACTTGATTCCACTTTGCGTCACTGTAATTCTTGAGTGCAACAACATCTTTAGAATCATAGCATGCATTTTTTCTAAATCTGAGTACTCTTTCAGCAACCAAAACTTAAAATTACCTGGACACGTTCCATTTATTTATCAGAGTAGAACAGTAGGTGGTAAGACGCATGATGATTCCCAGACCGCAAACCTCTAACTTAGTACTTTAGATTGTTGTTGTTTTTGTTTGTTAATTTATTTATTTATTTATTTATTTATTTATTTATTTATTTATTTATTTATTTATTTATTTATTTATTAATTAATTTATTTATTTATTTATTTATTTATTTATTTATTTATTTATTTATTTATTTATTTATGTATTTATTTATTTATTTATTTATTTATTTATTTATTTATTTATTTATTTATTTATTTATTTATTTATTTATTGCATAGCCCAGCTATCATAATAAATAGTGTCCTAATAACCGAAGAGATTGGCCACGGAGCATCATTTGTCTGACTACTTATCATTCGCTCTATAGATGCAAAACTGCACTTCTTATGGAAATAGTGTATCAATATGCCCCCTCACCATTTTGTCTCCCAAACGTTTGACCAATATTGTTGAAAGAACATGTTTATTGATCCTGTAAAAAATATACGGGGAAAAATGACTGAATGAATGTCAACCTGCTGTAGTCCGCATTCTGAATGAGTGGTGCTAATGTGCATTAGACTGGTTACACTTTTGGAAAACCAATCAGGGGGTTTTCAGAGACGAAATCTATTTTTCTAGACACCAATTTATGACATGAATTTAGGTGTAAGAATGATATAAAATATTGAGTGCATAGCAACTCTTACAGAGACGTCACCCTTGTGATTATATTTCACTGTAGTAAATGAGTTCGCGAGTAATGGAATTATTTATCGTATTTATTGATCCGACAGTCACATTTCAGGCAACGAATGATAAAACAACGCGCTATATTTAAGAACTGTGTTTATGTGTATGTATTGGCGTGGTTTTGTTTTTCTTCAGTTTTACACTATAAATCAATTCAGCGTTTGAAAGGGCGAAGGTAATGATAGAACAAACAGCTGAAAAAAACAATAAGAAGGAGGTAATGCACATTCTGGAAAGAAAATGATTGCAGGTTACCAAAATACCAAAGAAATTACGTTTAGTCTGCTATTCTTCACGGTTACGAAAACAAAGTCTTCCACGATTATATTTCCATGCAAAATAAGGCAGAATAAAAGGTAGCAAATCATATACATATGAAGGATCGAGTCTTACAATATACAGAGGCATGTATGTGTTACATATGTCTCTGCTGTATATCAGAACACAATCGACAGTCTTATCGGCAAGCGGAAAAAGAGTGCTGTGCATAGGTGTCTAAACAGAATGCCATCATTTTTGCATCGGAAGGATAAAGTGTCTTTAAGCAATGTCGTCTAATTTGAATAATATTATTTCTCTGCGTGACCTCTAATCCTCTGTGGCATGAATACAGTATTTGACACAGTGCTGACGGTGTAGAAACCTCAAAATGGCCAAATCAGCATTTTAGGATCGGTGTTGCGTGCTGGATGGAAAGCCGTCGGCGGATGGAATCCCCATATGATTGTCTTGCTCGCAGTAAGAAACCTATGGATTTTCTAGAGCATCGCCTTTGAGGGAAATGACAATTATCACCAAATATTTGTCATATTTTGTACCATAATGGTGATGATTTGCAGTGATGAGTCACATTCAAAAATTAAATAATCTATCCAGCCTATATTGCAGAAACTCGTCTGTTTGAATTGGTAGTGGACGAATACCTGAATATGTGTATCTGGCTTTTTGTAATGTCATGCAGCATGTATAAATGACATTGCTCTGTGATACTATTTATTATTTAAAGTTAAACACATGCCTGTATCATCTCCGATGGAAGGGAGAAGACAGACTAAGCTTTAACATATTGAACCTATTATCTTCCAAACCCTCGTATAAGTCGACTGTCACAGCTGCTAGCCATATCAGTTCTTTTTAAGTATGGTTAGTTTATATCAACTGTCAATAACAGCTGCGACCATATATTTTACACTGATAAGAAAAATATAACTACTACAGTTCTGAGACAATTTGTGGCACGTCTGGACTCATCATGGTAACGATTATTCTTCGAAATCACAATGTCACCATGTCATATGCAGTGGACCCGAAAAATGCCCACGTGTTCCCTGTTTAGCTTTCTTAAAACTGAGTCTTTGAAAAGATCAATCTGACTGAAATTAGATCACCCGACTCGACCCTCGTTACTCGTGGCGTAGTAAGATCATACGACGTCTCGTGGCGGGACATGTTCTAGTGATCTTTCGTTTGAACTCTGAAAGATCTATGAAATATAGCATTTAAGGAATAATTAAGCTAATCAAATTTACGATTGTATCTAAGGAACAGTTCTGCTTCAAAAATGGTGACCTCTTTGGATCTAAAAGACGCAAAAGTACTGCAGTTGCGCCATTGTGAAATAAAAAGGGAGCAATAAGCCGTTGTTCGCTGTTTGATTAAGGAGAGAGATTGTTTTGCCACAAAGTTTTATTTTGTGTAGAATGCATCTGGCGTGAGATGGCCCGACTTGGGTGTTGTCATTTTGCTTCGTTATATTTAAGAATTTCGTATCTTTTTGTTGATGTCGCTACGTACAAAATGAAGCGATTCACAATTCAGAATTATGTGAGCTGCAGTTTGATTGGCTGATGGAAAGATCACCTGAACATGTTATATTAAACTTTAATGCATTTGCATACATCCGCACGATCGACTTCGTCTTCCTCTTTTGAAGCAACAAATCGTTTAATTATTTGACAACGAAATGAAACAAGGTGTCGGCTATATTCAAACACGCTAAGGGTGAGAACAGAATTTTATATAAGTGTCAAGAATAGGGGGAGTGCCAATATCTAGCAATTAATCCAAACACCGACTGAGGAATTGTTTGAGAACAAATTCTAAATGCACTTGTTACAGACGAAAACATGTAAGCACAAGGACTTCTTTTACTATCCACGATTGATCTATCGAGAATGTATGTTTTCACTTTTCGGTTGAAGATTTCCTTTAGCATACGTGTTGTGTGTGATGCAAGAATTATGTTGTGTAGGAAATGACGGATTATTCACATAAAGTTTGAATGAAGAATGTACGCCTGTCCAAGCTGCGTTTCTTGTAAGACATCTTTCCTCGCAATATATTCATACTGGGACAAAACAAAATTGAGGGCGGTAATTTAAGGAAATTTGTGCCTGTTTGATGATTACTGCAGTAATAAACATCAGACAACAATCTGACAATTTTATCCGCTGAATCTATGTTGAAACTTAAATTAGGAAAGCCATAACAGGAAGCTGGATTTCAATATCCTGTTAGATACAAAAGATAATATAAAAATCACTACTTGGGCAATCAAATGGTATTGAAGACATTTAATTATTTCTATTTCTACCTAAATGTGGATTAAATGAAGTAATATCATGATAGAATACAATTGTGATGTAGTCGTATGCAAGCAGACATGTGCATCATTCTTCCTTTGTCCATTTAAAAGTATCACAGCTTGGAGCTGATATCTCTTTCTGTGATGATGGTATTTAAGAATCCGACGAGGAACATGACTACAATAACATTTTTCATGATATATACCCGATATACGTGATATTTTCTTTAATTTTGTTGTAATTCTTTATAAAAGAGTCTAAATAAAGTAAACTGTATACAAATTTGAAAAAATAAAAAACAACAACAAAAAACAAGTATACATGTAAGTCATAATATATATGCATAGCCATTTTCAAATGATCATCTTTTACATAGCAAGTTCTGCAACCAGGCACGTGAATGTCCTCTTTAATTCTTTGTATTCTTTCAGACCGCTTACTAATCGTATCTTCATCACATTTTATGTTGCAAATATGACATTCGACAAAAACAGAAGAACGAAATGAAATATACATCAATGATAGATGAATTCCATCGAGAACATCATTAGTCCAGCCGAATTAAAATCGTTAGTAGAGTGAATAGCACAAATCCAGGCCTGGAGATCATAAAACTCTGAGTTTTAGTTTGAGATTGAGTTTCCACTATCAGCCAATCAATAACAACTTTTCAAAAGTAACGTCACTTGTGATTGGTTGAAGCAAAATCCCGAGCTCGAACTCAAGCTCAAGATTTTTATTATTTCCAGGCCTTATCTGCCAGCACATCCACGGACGGCATATCTAGGTCTACTTTTTGAAACTGGTGAGCTTTATGCAAAAGTTAATAAATCCATAAACATTATTATAACAATGATAAACCCATAAACGTTATACTTTTACACATATCAACCATATACATTGATATTTGTTCTTTATTCATATATACACATATATTCACGTATAGAGTTACTATTTCTACATAGATATCTCATAATGTACACATTTACGTGCTGTTACTTGCAAGTGCTTTTCTTGTCTTTTTTTTCTTCTTATTTTGTATTTGTCCATAAGTTCAAAAGATTACAACAATAAATTACTACTTCCCATATCATGCACTACTAGCCTGTAACGCCATGATAAATCCAAATATTTCTTAAACCGAAAGTAGGCGATGACCAAACACATCACTCATAAAGAACAATGCTAAAGATTATAAACTTTTTAATAATGGTAATAATCGTCATAAATGAAACGATATTTCTTGTATTCACATTCATCTGATTTATTACCAAAGCAACGACTTTCCTCTTGTAAAACATTCAACTAAATTCACCCACAATCCGTATTCGTTGATCCGTCGTGCCTGGAACGGGGATAGGGATGGGTGGAAGGTGGGGAGTGTAGCGCGGTCCAACTATAATAAAATCTGAATTCACCATTTTCGACGTTTTAATTAAGAAATCAAACATCAGTATCAGCCATACCATCCGAATAATTGTTGCAATATGACTCTATACACCTATAGAGACACTTCATTAGCCGCTATTATTCTCGTGTTGGGTTTTTGGGTGGCGAGAGTTAGAGACAATAGTTTTACCAGATCGGGTTTAAACTATTACTGTATCTTTTTGTCGAGTAAATTGTCAATAGGTAGAGACTGATATCAATAGCTTTAATACTGAACACACAAAATAGTGTGTGTATATGTATGTATGTGCTTATGTACGTACATACAGGGATACGTGAGTAGTATATAAAACCTCCATTTTAGGCCACTTAACCTGTACTATCTAGTTTAAACCGGTTAACCAGCTTTCATCAACATTAAACCGGTTTTCAAACTAACATATGACCATCCGCCATTTTTTTTTATTATGAAAAACCCTAGGCCAATCCTTCTTTAAAACCTTAATGTGAGACCACTTGTCCTTACTACGGCGTGAAACCATTAGGTCCCAATGTGAGACCACATGATCTTACCATAGGCCACATAAACCTCTGGCTTTCGTTTGAGGCCACTGGTCTTCATAATTTTAGACTCCTCTGGCCTAGGTCCAGAGCCACTGGCCTTCAAAAAATCCCTGGCCTGGGCCACCTATACTTAAATTAAGTTTTATAACATGGCCACCCCACACATAAAAAGTATAAGATAAAAGTCAACGCCGCCAGTTTTATTAACTGTTTTAATCTATTTATCTTACTAAAGATGCGAGTAACCCATTTAATAAAAAAAATTCAACCTTATATTAAGGTAGTTTTTAAATTAACTATTATGTCCTGGTTTGGATTTGTTATGTCAGAGGATTTAATTTTCCTTTATTTTTAAATGGCTTTTAAATGTAATCACAGAACTTAAGATACATAATTAAGAACAAAACCCCACCAACAGCTTATAAAGGCCATGAGAAAAAATGTATTCTTCTTTATCATTTAATAAAAAAAAATATTCATCATTCTATACACAAAAACCATTCTATACACAAGGTCATTTTACAGGTAATAACTATAAATAACTATGTGACGCGCATTTTACGTGTATTAACTATAAATAGTTATGCGCTGGAGAATAGTAAAATAGTATGGTAACCTTAAGATTATTCCATTAAAATATATGCAAAGGTAATAGAAATAATTATGTATCATAAAATATATGCAAAGTTAATAGAAATAATTCTGTATCATAAAATATATGCAAAGCTAATAGAAATAATTATGTATCATAAAATATATGGCACTAATATACTGATACATGTATAAACTGGTCTAGACACGTGATGATAGTACGCGTAAATACATATCGACTGTTGTTACACTACAGAGCATAATCAAGCTAATGACTCGATAAATTCATGAGCATAGTTCACCTGTCTCTGTATCTGTTTGTCTACTTGGGATATAACGATATAACTTCTCAAAGCATTTTCGGAACTAAGATTAGATGAAGTAAAGAGGTTCATATGCCGACAACGAGGAAAGTAGTAGATAAAGTCCGTCTGTATGCATCTTCCTGCATGTATAGTACGATTTACTTGACAGAAACATCGATTGGATCTAGCTTGTATAAAGTGTGCGTGGTCTAGAGGTAAAATTATGGATTTTCGAGCACAGCCGATGTCAATAAGTGTTTGAATCTCCGCCACGTCATATTTTTCCTATTAATTGGGTTTACCCACTCACTCCTGCCGACCAGCGATGCAAGTATGGAATCGATTTGCAAGTGAATGAGTTGAAAGTTTTTAAATACAAGCGACTTACAAACTTCCGGTGCACCTAAAAATTAAGGTTAATTCGCCGATAGCTACAGCTTGACTAACTTCCAGAGTTTCTAGACTTAAACCTAGATTTTCCAATGGGGGTTGTAGTTGACAATCCATTTCAATCAATCGAAGCTTCATACCACCCAATATGATTTCAGAAAGTAAAACTGATCCCGTCTCGATGATGGCCAGTGCACCTCAATGCATAAGCTGTTTGCGCTTTAGACCGATGGGCAAAGTGTGGGTAAATAGGCTTTAGCAAAATTATTTTAAAAAATGACTAAAAACCCATAAATGACATTAATTACTCAATTAAATGACAGAGAAATATATTTACACCAACAAGGAACAGTAATTAAGATATCTATACTATGATAATAAAAGTCCAGTTGCTTCTCAAATATTAATCAGTTATGGAGGCAAATTAAACTTGATAAGAATAAAATAACGAAGCAATCTCTAAGTCCTATACAATATTTTGAACTTAGAGACTGGATGATAAAACATTAGACATCTACTTAGACATTACATAAGCAGGCCAGAAAAAGATTTCCTTATAAAAGGAAGAAGAATTTATGTTAGTCACAGATATTCTCAGTTCCAGGCAGATATAGTTGATTTATAAACATATAAAAAATTTAATAATGGTTTTAGATATATTCTGAAAGTGATAAGTCTTTTCAAACTACGCCTGGGCTAAAAAAGTAAAAACAAAAAGGGAGGTGATATGCATCTTGTCTTTATAGAAATATCGAAAGGGAGAAAAAAAAGCAGAAAAATTACAGTTCGATGTACAAAAGAAATTTTATAACGTAAAGGAAAAGGAACCATTGAAGAAAGAAAATACTGAGTATTTTTCCGCTCACTGGGAAAAAAGAGTCTGCAGTGGAAAGATTTAAGCGAACTCTTAAGATTAGAATGTGGAAGTATTTTACTGAAAATGAAACCAGATAATTGGTAGATATATTACAAAAACTTATGATGGATATAATAAATCATATCATCGATCAACAGACATGTAGTCAATTGAAGCAAAGAAGGAAAATAGATCTACATTATGGATAAACTTATTCGGATATCTTGCATCAGATGTCTGTGGAACGCCAAAATAAAAAAATGGGTGAGAAAGCCAGGATCTCAAAATATAAGTCTTTTTCACTAAAGGTTATCTTCCCAATTTCACGGAAGAGATGTTTAATCAGAGAAGTAATTTTATGAGACCCTGTAGTATATACATTTAAAGACTTAAAGTGAGAGAATACTGAGGGAATATATTACGAGGAGGAGTTATCTCTATACGACCAGCATGATGATATATTCAAGATTGAAACAATTTAAGAATTAGAAAAGTGAATACCAAACAATATGTGCTGGTAAAATGGAAGGATATGATGAATCTTGTAAAGTGAATTTAATACATCAGTCAATATCTAGGAACGAGTTGAAAAACTTATAAGAATAATTAGAACAACGGACAGAGAAAGAGACAGACATATAGATGTTTCAATCATATTTGAAAGAGAATATTATCTTTATTGTGGCAAAAAAGAATTGATTAAAATCAGTTTAATCTCAAAAAAACAAATTACAAGATAAAAAAATACTTTTGTTGGTGCTTGAATTCTTTTTATTCTTAATTAAAATTACAATAACACAAAATATTATGCAACCAAACATCTAACACAATAGACATAGTGTCACAAGAGCGTTCTGCCGTTAAATTAAAAAAAGTGACAAAATCAACTAAAGCCTCCTTTTCTTCTTTATTGTGATTGTGACAGTAACATTGAGCCAATAACTATTATTACTGGTGTCCCGTCCAATACGTCATGGATAATAAAAACAGGAAAACACATGCCAGCAGGCATTTGCCTTTATCATGAGTCAGCTAACGTCGGGAAATTCGCGCAAGGTAAATGAATCAATAGTTTATAGAGGAAAAGGCTGTATAGTTACATTTTATGAATATTTACGATCAATTGTAAACATTGCTTATCAACACATAAGACCAAATAACGCTGCCGAAATGATATTCAGTATTAAAAATATAAAAGCATTATAATTCCACAAATATATGCCATATCTGTGAAAACGGCTTTGAAGCAGACGAAGAAAACTACAAAGTAAGAGATGATCTCTTAACTGGGAAATAAAAAGATCCAGCGCATTCACGGTGCAATTTAAATTATAAATATACAAAGTATATTCAATTATTTATGCATATTATTTATGCATAATTTGTCTTGATACGATTCTCATCCCATCATCAAAGACTTAGTTAAACACGATCCCAATTAAGAAGTATCAATAATACCAATAATTTTGAGAAAGAAGGCCCCCAACAGGTACTTGTAAAAAGAACATTAACAGTTTAGATAGTTATTGGTTCATGGGTCAATCACTAGAGCAACTTGCTAAAAATCTAAACGATTATAAATTCACAGCAACAATAAAACATTTCGAGGAAATCGAGAGCGAAGACAGCGATGCCAACTCACCTAACATGTTCTCTAGGTTTTTGACAAAATATATTTATAGATACAAATATACGGATTCATATGAAAGATTTAATGAAAGTAAACTACCGCCAATAGAGAAAATAAGTAAGGTAGTATTAGAATTGCTGAAAGATTATGATATGCTTTTAAATGGTTGAATTTTGAATCAGAGGAAGAATAAGCATGCTTCCTAATTGATATGGTAAAGAAAATCATCAGTATTATAACGAATAATGAATAATAGTCCTAGAGAGAATACCATGCATCAAGGTAAAGGTCATATATTATGTACTCAATTTGTATGCCTGGGCCATGTGCAAACCCATGTCCGTTAGAAACTTTAAATAGGCAAGCAAAGAAGAAATAAAAAAATGACGCCTTGGAGTGATTATTCTAAAGCTGGCGGATTTCTCTAGAAGTAGATTTTAAAGTACCAACATATTGGCATTATTATTTTACAGATTATCCATTTGGCAACAGAAAAACTAACTCACAGTGAGGACGATTTAACTTCACTACAAAAGAAATTGATAAAAGATCAAAATGGTGCAAAACCTTCATTACCTAAATTTAAAAAGTTAACTAAAACAGATACGTTATTCAGTATCGAAATTCGAAGTTCAATCCTCAGTTAGGAATAACAGTAAAAACGATTCAAAGAGCACTTATATTTGACCAAGAGTCAAAGAACTTAATACATTTTTAAGACAAAAAGCAACAAGTAGCTTTATAAAGAACTTGTTTAAGTTGATGAATAATGCTGTCTTTGGAAAACTAATGGAAAATTTAAGAAAGACAAAATATGTAAAAGTATGTAATGATGAAAATAAATATTTTAAACTTCGAAAGTATATTTCGTTTGCAAGAAGAACAATAACAGAGGAATATATGGTATTCGTTCGTTTAAAGGAAACGAAAATAAAATTAGCCAAACCTGTTTATTGTAGCTTTACAGTGCAAGAAGTAAATAATTTGCTGATGTATGATTTTTACTACAACAAGCTAAAGAAACAATATGGTGACAAAATGAAGTTATCAATGACCGATAAAGATTCTCTGTGCATAGGTGTTGAAACAGACAACTTCGATAAAGATATGAAACAGATATACAGTGTTATGTCACAAGCGATTGGAAAAATGATAACATATTGTACTATTAGTTGATAAAAAAGTTGTTGCATTGTTCAAAGATGAGATGAATAATATACCAATATGAGAACTGTGTGGCCTTAGAAGTAAGCTTTATGCTTTTAGGACTGACATAGAAGAAAAAAGGTATGCAAGGGTATTACAAATTTGATGTTGAAAAGAATCTCAATTTAGATAATAAAAAGATATGTCTTTAACTAAACTATTAAATCACCAAGAGATGAATTTAACTAGATCATACCATCACAAGATATACAATATCACTATAAATAAGATTGTTCGTTCACAATATCATCATAAAACGTTATTTAACTGATAACATGAATACTTTACCTTACATCTATTCTATTTATGAGTCTACCTAGTTAATCTCCCATCACTTTATAATCAACCGGATATTCCAGCCTCATTAAAACTTTATTTATTTCATTTTCTTTAACTTTTCAACTATTTCATCTGTAATAACGACTGGTACAAAATCATTTTCATTAAAAATGTTTCCAAAATACCTTTTATCTTTTGAGTAAAAGACTACCATGACTCTAACATTTTCACAAAATCTTTGATCACAGAGTTATATTTTGTAGTATTACCCATAAAGATATTCCTTAATGCCTACCACTGAATGCTAGCTTTGTTAAGTTGGCTCATTCTATCCATTTATCTAATTTATCACCAAGATCAATATTACATTCTTGTCTCTAAAAAGCTTTTTTCCTGTTTTGTGTCTTATTATACATAAGGGTTGGAGAGATAATTACAATAAAATCAAAAACGTTTTAATATTCTGTTTCAATGAAATCTAAGCAAAATGTGTCTATCCGCATTTGTAACACTACACATAATCTGAGTATGAGGTTCTTTTAGGTACATTTAGTATTTAGTAAGCAGGGCGTAACGGGACGTCAGGACTGCTAGAACATAATAGATTTGAGTTGGTTGTTTTGAATATTTACTTGTGCATTAGAAACAAAATAATACACATTTTCTCTGCACCTACGTTTCCTATTATGTTTATCCGTAGGTGTCTTCCTTGTTGAACATTTGTTAATCTATGTCCCGTTCCATGCAATGAAATATCATATGTGCTTCTTAAGTCCAACCATAAACAATGCTTATCAGTATGAAAATTGTTTACACTAATATTAGCAATATGAGTTCTTTTTTGTTGTTCATGGCAGAAAAATTTACATGCTTCTGTAAATTGCTGATCCTATATATTCGTCTATACACAAGACATGTTAGGTAATCCTTCCACAATAATAAGTACTTTTTCTATTGCTGAATTGAAATATTTTTCGGGATAAGTTTCTCTCTCTGTTTTGCACAGTATTAAGACTCATTGTAGACTCGTTCTTTGTTAATAAAGTATTACATTGTTATGGTCGTGTTAGCAGCTATGTCAATAATTCTTTCTTTTGTTATATAATCATAAAAGAAAGCAATTCTATTTCTGTACTTATCGATCACATAGTTAGGCCATAGCTCAGAAATAACCGTGTTGTACTGTAGGCAAACATTCTCAAATTCATAATATTGGTTTGCACCTTTTATCACTTCCGATGTTTTTCCAACGTAATCATAAAGCTCAAATCCCGAGGAAGTGCAAGAGGTACATCAGAAAATGAAGATTCAGTATCTGAAAATCTAGTGAAATTCCAAATTTCTTTGAGCATTAAATTAACTGAACAGCTTCTGTACTAGTTTTTGGTGCATTCGCTGCTCCTGATCTTAACTTTCTCAGGTTTATTTTGTGTTCGTCATACCTTGCTATACTTTATTGGTTCTCACAGACGTTGGTTTTTATACTTTGTTATCATCGTTTAAATTATAATATAGTTTCATCTGGTTTATGACCTTCGTATTATAATTTATATTATTCTTTTAGTAGCCAATTATTATTGAGTACATGAGTCATTGTTTCTGTCCAAGGAAATCAATAATTATGTCGGTCAACTTAACACAACATGGAGATCACGTGGGTAGAGCGTGAGTAGCGCGTGGTGAAATGAATCATTTTTCGTGACGTGATTCACATGACTCAGAACTTGTTTACTTGTAAGAATTAAACATCGCAATTCGGGTATGTCTATTTGTTCTACGCAGTATGGATATTATAAAACTAGAATTTACTCCAGTGTGAAGCATTCTTCATGATTACTTCGGCTCGTAAAAGTCATCGAGGAATTTGTTTATTGTTTGTGATAGCCAGCTTGTAATTCTTATTTCTAACTAGACTTTTGGGATTATGTACTATTATTCGAAGATCTGAACATTATTTAACTCCGTTGGAATTAACGGAAACATTTCAAGAACATTTGGGATATTCTACGTTCACAGGAATGTACCTGGAATTAATAACATTTGGATTTAGAACTGATTCTTGTTAGCACATAAGCACATTAGTGTCCTCATTCGGAATACCTTTGGACAGTTTCCGGATTAGTGAATTCTATAGAACAATTTAGAATTATTTAAGGACTTTCTAAACTGTAAGTTATTTTTAATTCTTTCACTTTGTTTGCTTTAAATATTTTAAATTCTAGGAAATTAAATTTGTATTTTAGAAATTGAGAAAGCTTGTTTGAGTCTTTCTTTCTTTTGTTACATTCAAACCCCTAGTCGTTACAACGTTATGAAAATGTTGTAATCACTCAGCTTCAAAATATCATCGCTACTGTAAGAAAAGATTATGTCCTTAATCAGCACTCGTCCAAGATTGTTTACAACTCAATTATTTGAATTTCATTTCACCTCTACATCGAACGATACGAAAACAAAACACTACTTGGTACAATTAAACCATTTTGTACTAACCTAGATAATGCAACTTGTAAATATTGTTCAGGTTTTATAGTACTTGGAGTGTGCGTGATACAATGATGTGTTGAATTAACATCTTTAACAGCCTCTGGTATATTTTCTTGTTTATGAGGAGTTATATATTTTCCATATGTTTTCACCCTATTTATTTGAGTTACATTTTATTAATTTATTATAGAACGTCCGCTCACTTCTCGAAGAAATTTATAACCATTATGGATACTAACGCCCATCACACCTCAAGTTCAAAAATACTTTTAAGTTTTCTGTTTATCAAAGGGTTGGTAAACAAAAAATCACTTAATTTACGTTGTCTATGTATTACTAAACTGGCATTAATGTATGGATAAGTATGAGCCAATAGAGCAAAAGCTTGATACAAATTATTTAAATACTAAGTAACCAAACCTTTCTCTCTTAAGTTTTCATTACAAACATTTTGTTTGATCTGCGTTAAAGGAAATCATTAGCTGCTTTCTGCATATCCTAAAGTGATGTAATGTGTCTTTTTCATCAGATCTGTCTAGATCAAATAACTTAAAGAGCAAAGTACTTCCTGTGAATGCTCAAGTGTTAGGAATGGCAATGGCCATTTAATTAGATAGTAAATGTTTTTGATGTCCTCTGAAGTAAAATCCTATCACTAATCTATTATAACGAATATCTTTAATTAGTCCAACTGTTAAATATAAAACACTGTTTTCTTCTTAATAATATACTTTGTTAGTCTCATTTTACGATAATATAATACTAGAGCTTCCTGTATATCACATATAACTTTTTTTCTATTTTAAATACATTATTTCTATTATTTACCTCTAAGTAAATATAAAATATAAAATTATATGTTGTTATTATTTTTAGGTCCATACAAATTGAATATGCACCAGATTTGTTTATTTTAATAGCAATATACGAACTGCTTTTCTTTTTAGATATGTTCAGCAAAACGTGATGGAGCGTAAATGGATCCATGTATACTAGCTAGTGTTTGTGGTGTTGTTAAGCTAGTTAATATAACTAAAAAAAAAGTTTTTATCATATGCATAATTGTAACTATATACTGTTGCGTCATCGACAACATTGTACCTTTTGGTCTATAAGTAAAATCAAAAAGTACTTCCATCTGGTTCCTGACAGAATCATTATAACCTTTATTAATATAAGCCAATTACATTAGTCTTTACTTAATTTTTGTGTTTAAGTTAGTTAATGATGATACTAATTGTTTAACAGTTTTATCTAATTCACCAAAATATTTTATTAAGTTCTTGATCTATTAGAACTGCTCCAATTGTGTTTTTGTTTTCATCTAATCTTTTATTAATATCATCAAATGTAGTTTTATATTAATCAGCATTCGACTTTAATTGTATGTTAAAATATTTATAACAAGTTTCAAATTTTGTTTCATATTTTATTTGATGTAGCTTTTTACTTATTTCTGTGTTTAGTTTTGTTTCTACTGCTTTAACATTTGAGTTACTTCTTGATCTGTATATACCTTGCTATATGTTAAAACTTTTTCGATTTTATTATCATCAATAACTTTTAATTTCTTATCAGTCTCTTCTCTCCATGTTGTAATATATTTCAAATTATTATCCCCTAAAGACTTTCGTATTTGACTGTCAAAACGTCTTTGTTCAACTGTCTAGCAGGGTGGCACTCTCCAGTTTCGTACTTCGCATAGAGTTAGATTTTTAAAGAAAAAGAATTCCCCAGGTTTTCCTCACTGGCTGTCCTGGCTATTTAAAAAAGACCTTGTATATCTTAGGTATTGTAAAAAGAACTTTGAACTCCCTTTGTTTTGGTGTGTGATTGATGGGTGTAATTTGGGTTATAGAGTATACAGCTTGGTCTTACTTAAGATGTGCACCTCTCAAAAAACTTCTAGCTCCGCTTGGTCATTTTCACTTCCTGGACTTCAAAGGTAAATAATAATAAAAAGAGTCGATAACGTTTTTTACTTTTTAGAAATTTTGTAAGTCATTCATAGTACTTTCAGAGACTGGTATTGTCTGCTCTGGCAAAATTCGTTTCCCTATTTTAATAACTGCTGAAAATAGTCCACTTTTGACTAATTCAGGCTGATTTTTCGAGTATTTTTGAGCGGCCATTTCTGTCTGCTGTGTGCTTAGATCATGTCCAGTTTCCAAAAGTACAATATGTAAAGAACTGTCAGCCACAGTACATGAAAGTAACATAGAGGTATGCCAACATTCTCTCAATTGTGCATGTTGCAAATGCAAACAACTTCATCTTACGCCTATCACTCTTTCAGAAGCATGTATTATCTGTAGGGCGCCCCCTTTGTACAACTGTCTAGCAGATGCATCAGTTGATTTTGTTGGTTCTCCTAAATTTTTAATACGGCTGCTGTTCATATGTAGTTCACTAGTTACTGAAGTATCTAGTTCATTTTACATTATCATATTCCCCGAAAGCTTAAAACTTAAATCACTAGGATCACTTAAAGTTATTTGCCGAGGGGTTAATCATAATTTTTTCAGTATTTATTTCAGAAAAAAAGATGAAACGGGCAAATTTTTTGGCTTAGTTTTAATGATAGTAAATTTGTATTCTGTCACCAATATTAAAATTTAGTTCTGCATAATTAAGTTTAGTTTATTCAATTTTATTAGCTGAAAGAAAAGAAAATATTGTTTCTTCTTTAAAAGAATATGTTTTTGATTCATTAATTCAATAATATCTTCGAAGATAATGTCCTCCATGTAATTTTTATAACAACTTCTTCATTCATATTTAGTTCATAAGATTGACTCTTATTATGTACAATTAATATAATATACAATTTTATATTATCTGTAGATTTGCTGTCTAAGTTTGCAAAATTTGAATATAAACCTGACTTTTTTATTTTAATAACATTTCACTCTTGGGTGAGCTCTATAACGTGTAACTTTCATTCAGCAAAATGTGGTGGAGCATAGTAAAATCGATAAGTGTGAAACCAAACAATAAATAATAAACAAAAAACTAAAAAAAAGTTTAATATTCACGGGGGGTGGGGGTGGGGTGGGGATAACGAGCGGGGGGAGAGGTCTACCGAAAATCAAAATGTAATACACTTTCAGGTAATTCATCATTAAATTGATTTAACATTGTATTATGATACTTCAACCTTGTATTGTTAAAATTCAACCTGTTATGAATTTTATCAATTGCAAGAGTCTTTATTCCAATATCTAGGTTTATTTTAGATTGAGCGGTATCAATTCTTTCATTTAATTCCAAAGTCTTTTTATCGACGTCATTATTACTTTCGTTTTTAATTTCATATGTTTCTATTGTTTTCTTTGATACTTTGTCATTAAAATCTCTTCTTAATCGTTCACCTTTTTGTCTAAATGGTTAATACTTTATTGTACCACGCCAATATTATTAATAGGTTCTTTATCTATATATACCTTTTCTTTATTCTAGCAGATAGTTCCTTTCTGAGAATCACTAAATCCTCCTCATCTAAATATTTCATTCTATTGCTTAAATCTGAAAAAGAGATAAATCGTTGGTTATTTTTCCCAGATCTATTTGTACTTTCACTCACATTAACCTTATTCTTTAGGTCCTCTATGTTTTTGTTGACTTCTTCAAAGTCATTCCTCCTCTGTAATTGTGAAAGACTGTTACTGACAGCTGTTAATGTATCTTCGAACATTTTTGCACCAGCTTTAAGTCCTCCACTAACGTTTTAAATATCTTCATCATTATCATTCTCGTCGTTTAATTCTGGCTGCAACTGTTTAAGTTATTTTTGTAATGTATTATAATTTTCTAGAGACTTACTTATTTCCTCCACGTCATTCTCTAAGGCTGATGTATCAATATTTATCCTTTGTTCAATTGGCTGGAAGTGTTGCTATATGTTTTCTACAGCTCTTAACAGTTTGTAAAGCTTGCTGACAGAGTAATTAATCTCTTGGTAAATAAACCTTAAGCAGCCAAAATCTTTTTCTTGTTATCACCTATTTGTTTTTCAGTGGACAAATACTTGGCTTGTATCTTTCAACCCTTCTAAACCTGAATCCCTGACAATTTCTAAGAAAATTAATAATCCCATCTATCCACTACTATATATGCTCAACCAAAATTAATGAAGTTGACGCGCACAAACATCTTGGAGTTATTTTTTTCTCAAATGACTTGCTCATCGCACAAACAAATAGACTATAAAGGCATGGTCAAGAAATAATGTAATGCGTAAACTCAAAATCCAACTTGACAGAAAATCTTTAGAAATTATATTTACATTTTTTATAGGACCTATTCCGGAATATGGTAATGTGGTTTAGGACTACTGCACATTATTCGAAAAACTCGAAAAAATACAAAATGAGGCAGCCAGAATTGTGACTGGTGCAACAAAATTAGTATCTATTGAAGTGCTACA
>JAQPZY010001664.1:550000-572500 GCA_029931535.1 Margaritifera margaritifera | reverse complement strand
AATCAGACATTCAACTTGGCATCGATAAATTCCTACAATCTGGACGCCCACGCAAGGTTTATTCGCCGGGTTAAATTTTAAAATAAATCAAATGTGTATTTTCTGCACATGACGACGCATACATAGGAGTTGCTATTCATTACTCTAAGTCAGTGGTCAGTCGGAACACACACGTCCCACAAAAATCTAAATAGTCAGTGGTCAGTTGGAACACACACATCCAACAAAAATCTAAATAGTCAGTGGTCAGTTGGAACACACACATCCAACAAAAATCTAAATAGTCAGTGGTCAGTTGGAACACACACATCCAACAAAAATCTAAATAGTGTGTCATAATGCTGAGAGTTTACATTATTTCAATTTAGATTTAGGTAACTCACAGAAAAGCTTCAGTTTTTTTATTCTCCTCCAAGGCTAGCAAAAGCTAGAAATTATTCAACTAGTTTCGTTGACTTTTATGCAGTGTGCACTACTTTGAGATCCAGAGGCAACTGAGGAATCGGCGGGACCAAATACTATTACTATTACTAGAAACATTAATTAGTAAAATTGTGTGTGTACCCATTTTGTCGGTTCCGCAAAAAAGGTAGCTTTTATCAGTATTAAATTTCTCGAATATGATTCTAACATATGTGGGATCCCATTTTCTTCAAACAAGGATCACTTATCTTATTGTCTTTGAAGTTATTTTTAACTCGTCAGAGACCTCTCGCAACAAGGCGATGACCAGTAAAAAGGGGAGGGAGGGGGAGGCAATTGTCCCAAAATAACACCAGAAGCGAGCGAACAAGTGGTGTAACATGGGCGAGCTGGCATTGAGTCGTTGTTCACAAACTCATTTTTTGTTTAGATAGCAGATGATGTCGCATGATAGGTTTCAGTTTGACTTGATACATGGTGTTGGTATGTGTCAACGCACCCTCATAAGCTTAAGCTGTCAACAACGAAGGGTAACCAAGGCCAGAGGGTTCCCATGTTATAATGGAGAGTAAATATGGCAACGACGGAGGATAAAAGATGTACACCAAAGGACGTGGGTCCAGCCTACGCCAAGTTGTATTATGTAGGATGTGGTCAGAGCATTACTTCAATGCCAATCTGAAAACTAACCGCAAGTCTCATGTACAAGATGTAAATTATGTTTCTCATATCTTCATGACTAATCGTTTAACGAGACGCTGTTTGAAGGAGAGACGATTAGTTTCTGACTTTTCTAGACGGCGGCTTGTAGAGAGCGTGGACTGGCTGCCTGTTACTCACGATAGAAAACAGTGATGTTCTGGATATATCGCTGTACCTATTAAGGTCACGGTACGGCTAGAACACGAGTGCTTTGGGTCTATACGACAGAATACAGTCATGTAAAAATGAACGAAAAAAGAAAGATAACTTGAACAGATGCTGTACATAAGAAAGCATTGTATTAAATATTAATACTTTAGTATGAATAGCATAATGCGAGATATATACCTTCAAAGTAAAAAAAAGGGGGAGGGGAGACGCATATACAAAGAGAATTAGATAATAGTATATAATTCTTTACAGAACATGATACAGGATGAAGGAGAGATACTTCAGAAAAAGGGAACTAGCTAACGATTCGCCTCGTTTGTCCTCTGCGTTTAGGTTTAGGTTTGATGATTGTAATTAACCATGCCATTAAGACTGACACTCCATGCAGTGGCGTCACTGGGGGGGGGGGGGGGGGGGGGGGGGGGCGGGGTGTGCGGGCCGCACCGGGTGACACTATCACAGGGGGGTGACACCAAAATGGAAAAATTCAAATTCGACAGAGCAGAGCAGACAGAGTAAAGTTTAATGTTTAATGTTTAATGTTAAAATAAAAAATAACATAATTTTGTTGCAGTTCTTAAGCGCTGTTACCTCAAATTTTATTATTTTCTTCTTATGTCCTTTGTAATTTTAGGACTTAAATTTACAAACATTACTATAGGCGATTCTGTATGGTCTGGTACAGGAAGACTCGGAGGAGGTCCATGGGGGAAGTCTGGAGGGGGTGACATCATGAGTTGGAGGGGGTGACACCATGAGTTTACCGCACTGGGTGACGCCAACCCTAGTGACGCCACTGACTCCATGTGCCTACTAAACATAACCTTCGTGCACCATCGTTTCTCAAAAGTTTTTATATCCTTATTAATACCAAAATAGGAATGTACTATCTGGCAGTTCTACTTTTAATTCGCACCGCAAACATTTTTGCGAAACACAACTTGTTGCAAAAACAGATCACTTTATAATTTTTTTTTTTTTTTTTTTTTTTAAATTTTTTTATACGGACTCCTCTGGCACTGTGTTCCATATAATTCCAATTAAAGGCAGCAAAGTGCTATTGTAGACGAACGATACTGGAATCGGAAGTTACCTCTCTTTTTTGAGTTACTGCATTTTTTCAAAAGCATATTAAGCCATGAGAAACGATGATGGATGATGATTGATACCTACTGACTGGCCCCTGTAATGGCGCTTGATACTATTGATTGGCCCCCATAATGACGCTTGATACCTATTGAATGGCCCCCGTAATGAGGGTAGATACCTACTGAACGGCCCTCGTAATGACACTTCATAACTATTGATTGGCCCCCGTAATGACGCTTGATACTTTTGATTTTTCTCCCGCAATGACGCTTGATACCTATTGATTGGCCCCCGTAATGACGCTTGACACCTGCTGATAGGCCCTCAAATGACGCTTGATATCTACCGACTGGCCCCGTAATGACGCTTGTACTATTAATTAACCCCCGTCATGACACTTGATACCATTGATTGGTCCCTTAATGACACTTGATACCTACTGATTGGCCCCCGTAATGACGATTGCACTATTAATTAGCCCACGTAATGACACTTGATTCTATTGATTGGCCTTCGTAATGACGCTTGATACCGACTGATTGGCCCCCGTAATGACGCTTGATACTATTGATTGGCTCCCGTAAAGACGCTTGAAACCCACTAATTGGCTCTCGTAATGACGCTTGATACCCACTGAATGCACCCCACACCCCAATGATACCTATTGATCTATTGATTTTCTTCCGTAATGACGCTTGATAGCTACTGAATGGCCCACGTAAAGCACAAAAATAATCATCTAGACCTACCGAGTCCAGATGCGACGGGTTTACAAATAGCCTGTGTACTTGGGACGACACACGCATTGTGTAGCGACCTCAAAATCCACTGCAACTGGTGTCCCACGAATAAAAAAGAAATTAAAGTATTCAGACGAGGGGACACTCTCATTCCACGAAGTAAATTATTATTCTCAAATAATAATACCCATAGTTTTCTCAAAGCGAAATACATATTCACAGAGGGGAGAAAAAAAGGCAAAATACTGGCGGTAATGTTCACTCGTCGGAGGCGGAATGAAAGGCACACAAATGCATTCGTTTTTTTTTTTTTTTCTCCGTAAGTTGTAAAATTTACGGCAATGGTTCTCCTTTATATTTGGGTGATTTATTTTTTACATTTGGTCAGGAAAAAATTAATTTGTCAGCAAAATATATAAATAAGATTGAGCAAAGTATTACCACCAGCAGTGAGCATATCTACACTGCTCTCTGTCTATCTCTCTCTCTCTCTCTCTCATTTTGTCATCTTTGTGCTTCTGTAGTCTCAACAGGCACTCCGAACAGAAAGCAATGCAATTAATCAGATCTAGTTTATTGTCAAGGTTGCAATCAGTAACGTTTTGAAATACGAAAACAAGTGTATGTATGTGCTTATGCACGTAGCATTGTTGCAAGAGACGATGCCCGTGTTTGAGGACGTGTGTACTTGTTTGTGATAATACTGAATTGTGCAGATTTATTCCATATGCTAATCAACGAATGTCCAACTTCCACGGTCTTTTTTTATGTCATGTTACAAAGAGAAAGAATAGGGCCTCTTTACTCATAAAATAGCAATCAAGGTTTTTTTCCCCCGAAAATGAATATCTCACCTTTGTAATATCTGACAACTTTTATTCATGGGTCACAACACTAATATTTTAAGAATATTACCTACACAAAATTAAAACTTATGATGAATTATTATCCACGAACATAAGCAAATAGGAATATTTATGATTGCCTTCGTGCATCAATACGTCCATCTGTCTGTCTGTGACACTGCTAGTCATCGCTTTTCCATTTAGGTTGCTTGAAGGACTCTATAAAAACGTCGCAGGCTAAATGAAATGTTAGTAACATGTGAAATATGTTTTGACTCTTTTCCTCTGCCTTATTTGTTTTATGTTTACATTTCTTGAAGGGGGGGGAGGGTATACTAAAAGGAAAGTTTTAGGAAATCTTGTAAAAATGCTTGTGTTCGCTTCTCCTCCTAAAAAGGATTTTATTGAAATTTTGTAAGCAAAATTTGAGATTGGTGGAAGACGTACAATAAGGTTTTTCTTTTTGCGTTTACCTAATTTTTTTTATAATTTTTTTATTTTTTTAATTTGAAAATTGAAATGCCGATTAAGAAGAGCATTTAAGACGTTAGCTTTTAAGAAGACACTTGTCATTGTATCTCCTCCTGAGATATTGGAAGCATTTTAATCCACATTTGTGGGCTAAATCAGTCCCTGAGATATAGGAAGCATTTTTTTCCACCTTTGTGGGCTATATCAGTCCCTGAGATATTGGAAGCATTTTATTCCACCTTTGTGGGCTAAATCAGTCCCTGAGATATTGGAAGCATTCTATTCCACCTTTGTGGGCTAAATCAGTCCCTGAGATATTGGAAGCATTCTATTCCACTTTGTGGGCTAAATCAGTCCATGACATATTGGAAGCATTCTATTCCACGTTTGTGGGCTATATCAGTCCCTGAGATATTGGAAGCATTCTATTCCACCTTTGTGGGCTAAATCAGTCGTTGGTCTGCAATAAAGGTTTCCTTTTTACACTGGCTAGATGTTTTGTAAATTTCTTGCAAAAAGTGTCCAAAAACGGGTAGTTTGGAAGTCAGATTTTTTAATGAAAGTTTTAATTACTTGTCATTCTAAACGAATTAAAGGATTTTAGTCAAACTACAACGGCTGTATAGTGTTACGACTCTAGGGGTAATGTAACAAGATAAAAGACACAAACAAGCTTTCAAGATTAAAATGCAAATCTTTAATTTTCTAAAGTATCAAAAGTATTAAAATAGTTCAACAAACAATCAAAGTGAAAGAATTAAAATATAACTTACAGTATAGAATATCCTAAAAAGTCCTAAATTGTTTTAAAGTTCACTTCCGGATGTTAATCCAAGTATTCCGGATGTAGTATTCCGAATGAAAAGTCTGCTCTGTGCTGACGTTGATAAGTTCTGAGTAAATCCAAAAATAATCCTTGTAAGTCTGGAATCTCACAAGTATTAGAAATGTTCCCGATAATTCCACGGAACTGTATAATAATTCAGATGAAGACAGTACTAAATTCCTAAATGTACTGTATTTGATAATAGATGAATCTCCAAATAAATATAGATATATTCCACACTGAACTGCAAATTCAATTATGACCTCTCTCTTTAAAGTAGCTGTAAAGAATCATAATCAGAGGATTATTCCCTATATATACTTAATAAGTGAGCAGAATCGAATTGAAAAACCCTTTCTCCGTCTTTAATAACATGGTATTACAAAATAATGCAACCCTCTACGAACTAATCAGGAACTAGGTTATGCGTCATAATGTTTACATTCTCACGTTCTTAAACTCTTAACCAGTAAACATCATGTTGATTCAGAATGGGAATGTGACCTTGCGATGTTAATTTCTAAAAGTACAGGAACTAGGTCAACATCTTTTTCGCGCGCAATTTAGTCATGTGACCATTTATCGATCGAAAGGTTGTCGTATGTATACTCATATGGTAACCGCGGTTAAGACTAAGAACAGAGATCATAAACTAATAAATTAAATCATTATAAAAAGGAAAAGAGGTATGATTCCGTAACAATAGGTTGTTAGTGTCAACAACGCTTGTTGTTCTTCTACCTCATTTGTAGCAAAGGTCTTGAAATATTGTCGAAGAAAGAGTATTTCGAGAAGTAAAGTTTTAGGAAGAAACTTGCCCGTCGCTTCTGCTCCAAAGCTGCTCAGACAATTATATCGAAATTTTACAGGATAAATCTGTGGGTGGTGTGAATGTTCATAAGTTTTAATATTTTTCCTTATACATATTTCGTTCTTCTCTATGAACATTTCTTGAAATAATGTCGAAAAGGGAATATTTTTAAAAGTCGTGCTTTTACACATTTCTTTCTTTTCTTTGTGAATTTCTTGAAATAATGTCGAAAAGGGGATATTGAAAACTCGTCGTTTTACACATTTCTTTCTTTTCTTTGTGAATTTCTTGAAATATTGTCGAAAAGGGGATATTTTGAAAAGTCGTTCTAGAAACGTGTTTGGCATCACTTTCCCATCTAAGATATTTGACTGGTCAAATGTTTGTAGGGTAAATCAGTGGCTGTGTTGAAACACAACGGGTTTTGACTTACTGCGCTGCATCCATTTCGTCAATCTTTGAAAATTATCAAAAGGGGCATTTTAAGAAGTCTGGTTTTAAGAAGCTGCTTGAAGGACTTTATTTAAACTTTGAAGGCTAAATCGATGATTAAAGAAGATTCCCAAATAAGGTTTGACATTTTCCGCTGCCTCATTTTTAGGACATTTCATGCAATAATGTTGGAAACAATTAGTATTTTGAGAAATCAAGTGCTAAATCAGTGGTTAGTGGAGATGTGCAATAAATTATTACTTTTTCCTCTGCCTCGTTTTTAGTAAATGTTATGGAAGTTTTTTGAGAGAATGGGTATTTTGAGAAGTCAGGTGCTAGGAGGTAGGTTCTCGTCACTTCTTCTCTTAAACATCAGTAGTAACCATACTAATATTAGTCATAGCACAGTATAACAGTTAAATTTAATATTCTTGTTTACGTTGGCTTCGTCACAGCATAATAATTAAAGAAAACAAAATGATCCACTAATAAATTAAAATTCCATCTCTCAGTATACTAACTACTCTAGCACAGATGGCGAGCTAGCATATTTGCTATTTTTGCACTAACACACTCGTGGGGTTACGATAAAAGTCAGAATTAAACTTACTAGCACAGTTATAGAACTATCGAATAACTCTAGGATATTATTTCAAAACAAAATTTAAGAATTGCTAGCAAAGTGGTTGAATTATTGAATGACTCAAGGATATTATTTCGCCAAAAAATTAAAAGAAGAGATCTTAGGCTTGTAAATTAGTACGATCATTTTTTATTTTATTTTTTTTTTACAATAAATGAAAATGATTACAGTCATAAACTCTATATATCTACACTGTGTAATGCACTCAGACTAGCGTAGCAGACATACCCACATGTCTATCCAGCATGCGGGTATGTCTGCTACGCACGAATGCCTGTAACACCGACTTTGTAGCATCATTTTTTGGTGATGGTCGAGATGGTATAGGGGTTGGTGCTTACAGGCAAGGCGATGGGTTCCGTAACCCGCGGATCCGGCTTTGAATCTTCGAAGAGTACGAATTAAAATTTTCTAACCTGTATGATAATATTATTTATTTGTATTTGAAAATACTGCTAATGTTATCAAGCATTCTCCTGTAGGACCCTGGGATAGCACGTTCCGCTTTGTTTGGTATATATTTATAATTCTCTCTCTCTCTCTCTCTCTCTCTCTCTCTCTCTCTCTCTCTATATATATATATATATATATATATATATATATATATATATATATATATATATATATATATATATATATATATATATATATAATGCGCAATTTATCCCTTCTTCGTAGGGCACTGTTTTTAGCCATCTTGCTATCGGAGTTGTTGCTTCATATTTCAATGCAATCATAATTAAATGAAATCTGTAAATCACCTTCTTTTCAATACCATTGCAGAATGCTTTTGTTTTAAGTCGATAAATCAATTTTTTTATTCTCCTGAATGTTATTTTTAAAACAACTAGTTCTGATCATACTTTTATTCCACCCAAACTTATAAACAAATACACACGACCTTTTGATACCTAGATTGTTTGTTTTTAATTGTTTTATTTAATGCTAAACTCATGAAATATTTATATCACCTCTCTAAACAAAAACAATCTATTAAGTTTTTCACAGTGTAGCTTCGTTCCATTATTTATGCTGTGTAAAAGGAAATAAAATTAGTTTGTGTTCGTTGTGCTAGCACAGCTTCGTGGGAGAGGATCATTCTAATTTAAATTTATAAGTGTACTAGCTCTCCCTTTAAATGTTGTTGTTGTTGATGTCATTCAATACTTCTATAACTATGCAAGCAATTTTTGAACTTATTATGAAATAATACCCTTGAATCACAATGTGTGTCTATAACTGTGCTACAAATGTTTTATTTTGATTTTTAATGTCATCGTATCCCCACGAGTGTGTTAGTGCACAAATAGCAAGTGTGCTAGCTCACCATCTGTGTTAGAGTAGTGAGTATATTGAGAGTTGGAATTTAAATTTATCAGTGGATCATTTTATTTTCTTCTTTGGGTGTGGATTCTGCACACAAACACACACACACGCACACACACACACACACGCATGCACACAAACGCACGCACGCACGCACGCGCACGCACGCACGCACACACACACACGCATACACGCACTTACTACATTTAAATTTACAAGTGTGCTAGGACTTTAAAAAATAGCACACTACTAACATCTAGATGAATTGTACAGACTTTTTGGAGGCTAAATCTGTGGTGGATGTAAATGCGCAATAAGGGTTTTAATCTTCTTGAATTTTTCCAAAAAGGATATTTTTTTTAAAAAAGAATTACAGGTTAAAATTTGCAATTACTTCAACTAGACACAAGAAGAATTTTACCTAAACTTTGTAGGATACATGAAAGGTTGATATAGATGTTCAACGTAAGATTTAGTTTTACCTGACTCATTGTAGCTTACATTTCTGGAAATTGTGCCAGAAAGGGGTTACTTTGAGAAGCAGAATATCAGGATCGACTGTATTTCAGAATCAAGTCTGATATGCAGGATGTGCATGTCTGTAGCAGTATGACATGCAGGGATGTGCATGTCTGATGTGCATCGATGTGCATGTCTGATATGCAGGGATGTGCGTGTCTGATAAACAGGAATGTACGTGTCTGTAGCTGTCTGATATGCAGGGATGTCCGTGTCTGATATGCAGGTATGTGCATGTATGTAGCTGTCTGATATGCAGGATGTGCGTGTCTGATATGCAGGGATGTGCATGTCTGTAGCTGTCTGACATACAGAGATGTGCGTGTCTGATATGCAGGGATGTACATGTCTGTAGCTGTCTGATATGCAGGGATGTGCATGTCTGTAGCTGTCTGATATGCAGGGATGTGCATGTCTGTAGCTGTCTGATATGCAGGGATGTGCACGTCTGTAGCTGTCTGATATGTAGGGATGTGGATGTCGGACATGCAGGGATGTGCATGTCTGTAGCTGTCTGATATGCAGGGATGTGCATGTCTGTAGCTGTCTGACATACAGAGATGTGCGTGTCTGATATGCAGGGATGTACATGTCTGTAGCTGTCTGATATGCAGGGATGTGCATGTCTGTAGCTGTCTGATATGCAGGGATGTGCATGTCTGTAGCTATCTGATATGCAGGGATGTGCACGTCTGTAGCTGTCTGATATGCAGGGATGTGCACGTCTGTAACTGTCTGATATGCAGGATGTGTACGACTGCTATGCAGGGATGTCATATAGTCATTTTCACGATACAAGCATATGTACATATTTATTTATTTATAGACTCTCTTCTACTCAATAGATGCAGTAGCAGTATTTTTTCAGTGTCAAATAATGGTTTCTAAACCTTTACTCTAGGTCAAATTCTAAGCAATGATCAGAAGTAAGTAGATAGATATATAGATTAATTGATAGACATACAGGCAGATAGATAGGTCTCTGCAAAACGTATCTGAGAGAGAGAGAGAGAGAGAGAGAGTTTAGCTGGCATCCATAAGTGATGTACGGGGTCGGCTGAGGTGAGACTTATTCAGTGGCCCCTGTAAATTCAAACAAGCTGACGGCTTGAAACGACAGGCTATTAAAACAAACCGTGACCGCTGTTCAGTTCAGATTTTTGCTATTCTCCAGCTGTTGTTGTTGGGTTTTTTTTTTTTTTTTTGTTTTTTTTTTTTGTGTAGCAGAGCTAAGGGCAGTTACCTATGTCCTTGATTTGCCTGGTTCATTTATTATAAGACCTCATAAAAGAAGTGTTTTTAGGAAATGGAAAAAGCTTATCCTCAGTTTGACAGAATGCCTTAGTTTTTGTACTGAAGCAAAATGACGACATTTTTTTCCATCTTTGTTCCTTATGGCTGCTTTCGCGTATGAACAATACCTTCTTACTATTTGACTTTTTTTTCGGAAATGACACCTATATTTGGAGAGCCAAAACACGTCCCTGGTGATGGAGTCCCGAACAACATTCACATTATCTGATATCAGCCATTTAAGGCGTAGCAAGATTTTCGTAGTCTTTAAGGGGACCCGGGTGCCAGGATGGTCTAAGGCGCTCGCCTTTACGGATCATTCACACATCTCGCCTCTCGACCAACGTGGGTATGTGAGAAAACATGCCAGTAGCTTCCCGTGGGTCGGTGATTCTTCCCAGGGTTTTCCTGTCTTCTTCCTCCACCAAATACCCTGGACGCCTATCATGTGCTGAAAAATGTCGTTAAACCCCACAAAACCAAACCACTTCGTAGGCTTTATGATCACAGTGTAACAGATTGACTTTGCCTGATGCTTACAATAATAAAACTAAGTCCTGTTCACTCATACAATATGGAGAATGGAAAACTGAATTAAACTTCCATCATCGCCATTACATAAGAGAAAGAATGTAGATATTTGGTCTGTGGTACTGTTGTATTTTGTTCGCCAACATAACCAACCAGACTAGAAGTCTTGAAGGTGGTGAGGTGTTATATATGGTTGAGATGGAACTCATAGGCGCATCCTCTTCAGCTGTCCTACGGTTTTTCGTTATTCCAAAGAGCCTTCTCCATGCAGGGTCGACACTGTTGAATAATATTTGTTTCAAGCTTTATTTGTTTGTTTATACGTTTGTTCTAGCCCTATCACAAGTAGAAATATCATGAACATTAAGGCACAAATACGTTTGTTCTAGAACTATCACAAGTACAAATATCATGAACATTAAGGCACAAATACGTTTGTTCTAGAACTATCACAAGTACAAATATCATGAACATTAAGGCACAAATACGTTTGTTCTAAAACTATCACAAGTACAAATATCATGAACATTAAGGCACAAATACGTTTGTTCTAGAACTATCACAATTATAAATATAATGAACATTAAGGCACAAATACTTTGTTCTAGAACTATCACAAGTACAAATATCATGAACATTAAGGCACAAATACGTTTGTTCTAGAACTATCACAAGTATAAATATAATGAACATTAAAGCACAATATATAAATTTTGTATAAAAAAAATAGGTTTATATGGATTGAATCAGAACTACAAGATCTGGCATGTGACGTTTTACATTTTGTAACTTTCAACTATAAATCTCGTTTTTAGCATAAGATTCTAATGTATCTATCACAATTATCTATTAACATATACAAAGAGGCTATCATGTATCTAATAAATGGTTTACTCGACTTTCATAATATTGTGCTTACCGTATATCATATTAGAAGGTGCAAAGACCAGGTTCTGCACTACAGTTCCATATAAATAATGATAATTTGATCTGAGGTAACGGCCGATCACAATAAGCCCAAATGCCAATTATTCTACTGAGCTTTTACCTGTATCCAAATTACCGGAATGTTCTTGTTTATTCAATGTATCAGGAAAACGTTTTCATGAACAACGTGAATGGTTTATAAACAGTAAAGATGATTCGTGCATATGATTTTAGATTATGGCATTGCTTTAGAATTCTACAACTATATAAATTTGAAAGGGGGAAAAATATATAGTTTATGGCCGTTCAAGCGTCAGCTGTCTGTAGATCCAGATATGCAAAATGTATATATTTTTTGTGTATATATGCCGACCCTACTGTATGGCATAGATTGTTACAGGGCGCAAATTGAGTTGATTCAAAATCTGTATGATCAGTACTCACAGCTGGGTAACGTGTATTTTACAGGGGATTTCAATGCAGTAGCTGAACCAGACACTTTTAGAGATTACAAAGACAGGGTATTTCATGAGTTCTTGCGATATAATAATCTAGTGAGTGCTGGACATTTAATAATATGCACTGGTTCCCGCTATACATTCACCCCAGCAAGAACGATGATTGATCATTTTGTACTGTCGGATCAATGCATAGGTAGCTTACGGAGTGTGCACATTGTTTCAGATTACGAAGAGCACGTGATATCTGACCACCTCCCTATCCTTACTTCCCTTCGTACAGTGACCTGTGGGAGAGACTTCAGACAGTCTATAAAGAGAAATAACATAGCTTGGAATAAATTAGACGCCGATACATTGAAAAATTATCAAACTGAGCTGGACCATCGCCTGAAAACTTTTGATATAGATACTATTTCGGACAATGTTGATAGATTTTACGGGCACATTGTTAATGCAATACAGCAGTCAAGCGACATCACGCTTCCAAAGTCCAAATTCAATTATCATGCCAAACCATACTGGTCAAATGAACTCAAAGAAGCACATAAACTTCAAAGACAAGCTAGGTATATTTGGATAAATGAGGGAAGACCGAGGGGTGGTCAATATAATTCTTACAGAGAATATAAAGATAAGAAGAGAGACTTTAGAAACCTTCAAAAACTAGCTGTGGAAAAATATATGGGTGAGGTATATGAAGAAATTGAAACAGCACATGAATGCGATGTAAGGCACTTTTGGAAAGTGATCAATGTTAAGAGAGGGAACAATATAAATTTTTGTCAGGAACTATCAACTGATGGAGTTTGTGTCCGTGATGATGCTTCCATTGCAAATGGCTTTGCCAGATACTATGAGGACATTCACACGCCAAATTAAAAGTAAAGCCAGATTCATCAAGCACAGAGCGCATTGTCAACGTGGTAGTCGCGTGATACAAACAAAAACATCATTGGGATGTGCTCTGTGCTTGATGAATCTGGCTTTCTCCAGGTTACTGTGACAGCGACAGGTTTCTGGTAGTTGTTCTCAGAATAAATATGTTGAGAATTGTGTATCCTTTCGTTTTTTTTACAAACATTACGTGACTTTCATTTAATGTTTTCGAATTTTTTGTACAACAACATTGGAAAGGGGTTTATTGTTGATATCACGTGACTATTTGACCTCTGATGTCCAGGACATGTAGGTTGCGAGATTAGAGTAGTCACGTGACTAGCAATGCTAGTGACGTGTACCCGGTCAAATTTCATCAACGCTGCAGTTTCGTCTCTGCTGTCAGCGGATTAAAGACAAAACGAATGCCATACTCGCAATTTCTGAGAAGATAAATCATATTCCTATCGATTTCATGCAGGTATGGCTCGATGTAAGGTTGTTTAAGTTCGCTGGGCCCGGTAGTAAGCAGCTACCCTATGCCGCTACCGCGCGATGGCGGCGAATTCCAACTTTTCGATAGGCAATGGGCTCTGACCCCACACCCCAACATAAATGTCAAAATATCAAAAATGGGGTGTGAAGGGTCAGAGGAAACTCGGACTAGATACCACCAAGCCCTGCTTGGCTGCTTTGACGTGTCCTTGAGAAAGGCTCCTAGCTCCCATTGTAGGATTTGTTGGATTCCACAATCCTAGTTATGACTTTAATATAGGAAAAAGGTCATATATAGACCCAGTATCAGGGGAAAGGACGTAGAAACTAATATGATCAATCTATTTAAAGTTCGTTCTATGCCTGTTTCTGTTTGCATATTCAAGACATGGTTACAAGCTCGTCCGGTGGCCTCGCCTTGACACACAAAAAGTAGCTAACAACACTGTCCCGATTTTGGTTCTGGAATATTCTCAAGGTCCCAATGTTAGTAGTTCAGCATTATTCACAGTGCGTACAAAGTTTACATGGGCTGAATGTTTTATCAAACTTGCGTTTTAGGACAAACTACGGGAACAGTATAATTTTCAAGGTCGTAAGAACAAATTTTAAACGGCACACGTATGTGTGCTTATAAATGTTCTTAAAGGGGAGTTACAACAAAGGAACATAGTATTTAGGTGCAAGCGTCCTTATAACTAATTATACTGCAATCATCATATACATTTTGTTTTGCTCTCAGTTGTATCAACAGATTGAAAGCTATATACTGTTGTTGATTGTGTAAGGAAAAGATTATGATTTCCTGTAGAATCGAAAACGACTCCGTCAAATTCATTTAACTTTTAATAATCAACATTAATTCTCTTTCACTGGTGATGAAGCTAGTATTTTCATCAAAATCCTCCTAAATGGAACTAAAACCAGAATGTAATCAACGATTACATAGCTGACCTCTACGAATCTTTTGGTAGGCTCCAGTAGCCATTGTAAACATTGATTATTATGCAGAAATAAAGTCAGACTAAATTCATCTTGACAACGAAATGTCCCTTTTACTAATTTTTGTTTTTTTTACCTGTACATTTTTAGAACTGAACTTTAAATCGGCACAATATAGCCAGTATTGTACTGACATGCCGTTAAACCATTGGCATACGTACATACATATATACATAGATACATACCCTCCCAGGCCAGCCCAGGTCGGCTGTTTCAGTGTGTTCCTCTGAAAGGCACTTAGCTCCCATTTCCTCGGCATGTATAACTGGCAATATTTTAAAAGTGCCGTTAAAACAAAGAAACAAACAAAACCACATACATACATACATACATACATAGATACATACATACATACATACATACATACATACATACATACATACATACATACTGTGACAGGTCATAAAAGACACGAAACAATAAAAAGAATAATATTTTCTGTAATATCAAAATAGAGCTACTATAATGAGTTCATATAAAAAAAACAGTGATATTCATTTTGTTTTTCTTTAGGGTTTTTTTTTAAAAAAAATCAGTGCTCTTAAATTCTGCATCAGAAGCTATTATCATTGTCCACGCCTAGAAACCATATTTTGCTGAGTGAAAGTCACAGACTTTGAGTAATCTTGAAAAGTCAGCCAGTGGTACAAGTATAGCCCAAGCATCAATAACTACCTTGATTACTGACCTACTACATCTGAGACCTCATATGTGAAGCATGTAGCATGCAGTTCACTCATCTAATTCCTATACACATTTACATGTACAATACACAGTTAACCTGTTATGGATAACCTATTACAATTTACAATGTATAGTCATTAACATGGAAAGTTGACCACTGAATAAACATATTTAATCCTATATTGAATAAACATATGTGTTCCCACTTCGAACTACATTGGTCGGAAAGGGCCTTCGAAGTAGGTTAGAACACATATAGCATGAATGAAGTTATGTGACCATGAGCTAAACACAAATACTTTACCCACGTTAGTACAGTATAAACCGTGGATCTCAGTGACATGCATTAGTTTGTAAGGGTCTAGTACTAACAGAGATGTATCCAATTATCCAATTGTATGATTGGAACATAAACCGCACCCAGTAAATGAACTTTAAAAACAAAATTTCAGCAAAGTCACTGAAGCATGAGATATAGGTCACAGAGACCTCTGTAGCATTAAGGGTGTACTATCAAGATGCATCCCTTCACCAGGTTTCGTGATTATAGGTAGGATAGTATGCACATAGCATGTCGAAAACTCGTGTGGTCATGAGCTAAACGCAAAAACTTAACCTCAGCCAGTAAAATGTTAAATGTCGGTCACATTGATCTTGTTTTTTGTAAGGGTGTGGTACTAATAGAGATGCATATACATGCATCTGGTTTGATGATTCTAGTATGAACAGTGCTTGAGAAATAAACCTAAAACATAAAATTTAAATAAGTCAGTAAAGGGTTAAATAAGGGTCACAGTGACCTATTTTGTGATGTGGGTGTAGTGCTCATCAAGATGTACCCCCTCGACTAGTTCGATTACTCCATTTATTGTTTGAACAGCTTTGATAGCAAAGGATGATTATCACATTTAAAGTACAATCTGAACGTCCTCGACTATTTTTGCGAGACAAAAATATGCCTCGGAGGTATCTCGTCGTAGTAGTTTACAGCAAAATCATACATTTCATTCGCCGGAAATTTCTCCGCAAAAAAAGAAACCTCAATCTATTCGGACTACCGCGTCTAATTCTACGATTGGATTAAATGTATGATTGACCGCGAAGTTACGAATTAAAACATAATTCGATGCATTCGCACCTTCCCGGTGAATCCTTGTTTTGTCCGAATACTATCGGCATACATTCGAGGTATGATCCATTGGACTGACCCCGAAGTTGCTAATGACTTAAAGTAAAACTTAAAACTTGATCTTAATACGAAAATGCCGTTTATTTATCAACCGTCAAACTTTGGTATCATGCAGGGCTGGTTTAATCGCTAGGCAAACTAGGCGGTCGGGGGGGGGGGGGGGGGGGGGCGGCGGAAAAAAATGAGTGAATAAAAAAGAAAGAGAAATGGCGTTGCATAGAAGATAATAAGCGTCTAAAAATAGAAAGAGAAAAACAGATGCAGAATTTTTATTCATACTAATGCACAATATTCATTTTCGAAAGTTAATTGGGGGGGGGGGCAAGGCTGAAGGTTCGCCTAGGGCGCCAAATTACCCTTGCGCCGTCCCTGGTATCATGTAATACATTCTCAACAAGATACGTTGGTGAAGAAAGCATACAAATATGTATATCGAAAAGATTTGAATATAACTTGAATATAAAATGTTATTCCAACAGTATGTATGAAGGGTGCAAAATACCTAAGCTTAACGCCAAGATTTAACCAAGAATTTACAACTAATGTTCATGTATACACAAAGTTAGCCCCCTCCCCAGAGGGTAGGTGCTATGTAACCCACGCTTGTCGAGTACCATGGAAGAAATAATATTGGATATGTATAGGCCTTCATATGTGTTGACGCCAAGAAAGGGGGGAGGGGTACAATAGCTCTCCTCTACTTACATATACATGTTTTATTGTCTTCCGCGTTATGTGCGCATTCAAAATTTTCAAACCGAGAACATCGTTTATTTTGTTTCACAGGCATATGCATAGTTATTCAGTCGTACATGCATACGTATACATGCATATATGTATAGTTGTTGAGTCGTACATGTATACGTATACATGCATATATGTATAGTTATTGAGTCGTGCATGCATATGTATACATGCATATATGCATAGTTATTGAGTCGTACATGCATACATATATATGAATATATGTATTGTTATTGAGTCGTACATGTATAAGTATACATGAATATACCCATAGTTATTGAGTCGTACATGCATACGTTTGGTTTGGTTTGGTCCTTTACGGCACAGCAACACAAGTAGGTTATTTAGTGCCGAGGCAATTGGAGTAAAGTGCCTTGCCCAAGGACACACCACGGTAGGTGACCCAGGCTAGTCCGGTGGTAGGATTCGAACCCGCACCCTTTCGGTCGTGAGTCCGGCACGCTAACCACTGAGCATATATGCATAGTTATTGAGTCGTACATGCATACATATATATGAATATATGTATTGTTATTGAGTCGTACATGTATAAGTATACATGAATATACCCATAGTTATTGAGTCGTACATGCATACGTTTGGTTTGGTTTGGTCCTTTACGGCACAGCAACACAAGTAGGTTATTTAGTGCTGAGGCAATTGGAGTAAAGTGCCTTGCCCAAGGACACACCACGGTAGGTGACCCAGGCTAGTCCGGTGGTAGGATTCGAACCCGCACCCTTTCGGTCGTGAGTCCGGCACGCTAACCACTGAGCATATATGCATAGTTATTGAGTCGTACATGCATACGTATACATGAATATATGCATAGTTATTGAGGGGGGTAGAGTAGCATAGCTCTCCTCTATTTTGTATAGGTGAGATCAATGGTGCATGTAGTATAGGCTTCCGCGTTAAGTGCGCATTCAAAATTTGTGAACAGAGAAGACCGTTTCTCTTATTCCACAGTTATGTGCATAGTGATTTAGTCATACATGGCTTTGACTGTGATCAGATTGTTTTGGCTCATATCTCTACCTTAGCTCATGACAAAGTACAAAAAAGTCTACTACATTGGTGACCAGGTGCATCTAAAGGTGTAAAGCACCATTACCGCAGCGAGGTCACTGCATACTCGTATTGAACAATTAGAACGTTGTGTTTACTTTTATTTTTAACCCGTGTTTTCGGGCACTGCGTCTGATAGAGTTGTAAAGCTTGAGGGATGCAGTTTATCGTTAATAATAGCGTGGTTGTTGATACATTAGTCTACTCTTCACTGACTTTGATCACTGGTGTTACTTTTACGAGTTACAGACTTTGGTCAACACTGGCACTTACTTTAATTCCTCGCACTTTTCGTGACAGAGTTATTAACTTTCGTTTAAATAATATTTACTCCACGTCCCGTCCAAAGCAGGTCCCTGTAGATTAAACCATCTCAGTTCTGTTTTAATGTGAAGGCAAAGTTTTTGTTTTAACAGTTTTGATAGCAAAGTTGTGAAACTCGATGACTGGATGTGTCCCTATCAGGATTAGCATCACATTAAAATAAACTCCCTTGATTTTAATACCAAAAATGTCCTTTATTTATCAAGCGTCAAACTTTCGTATCATGTAATACTTTCGAAACAAGATAGGTTGGTTAGGAAAGCATACGAAGATACTATATTGATAACTAAAGGATATGGATATAACTTGAATAAGTTTGTATCTAAAACTGAATACAGTCATATATGGGAAAACCTAAGTACAATGTCGATACCTAGACTAATATATATTACTGATAAAAAAAATAATTGAAAAAGTCATATGAAGAATTCTGGAAAAGCAATATTTTCGAGGACACCAATAATTCTTCAAATGGTAATAAGGTTGCCCGGGTGGCCAAGTGGTCTAACGTGTTCGCCTTTACAGATCACTCACATCTCACCTCTGCCCGCGTGGGTTCGAGTCTCGGACTCGGCAACCGTGGGTATGTGAGAAAGCTTGCCAGTAGCTTCCCGTCGGTCTATGGTTCTTCCCGTGCTTTTCCCAGAGTTCTTCCTCCACCAGATATACTGTGCTGAAAAATGACGTTAAATCCATAAAACCACAAACCAAATCCAAATGAAAATAAACTACGAACTTACAAAAAAATTAAATATTCATATTCACCAGAAAAATATATCTTGGCTAACGAAAATCCTAGACAGAAAGTGATTATTTTTGGTACACTAAGGGCGACCACTCATACTGTAAACACTGAATTTTGTAGATATAAAAATGATTCCGTTGCAGCAATGGATTTGACAGCTATGTAAATTGGGTTTAAAAGATGAAGATTATTTCGTAGTTGAATGTCCTCTTTTTCTGCAGGTAAACTTTTTCATTAAACTAGTTGATACAGCACCATGTTTCAGAAAAATGAATGACTAAGAAAAATGTATATTTGTACTAATTGGGAATGATTATGAAATTAAAAAGATATGTTTTCCATGGTTTTCAACTTCTACAAATTGAGAGAATGTTGTTGTTGTTGTTGTGAGTTTAACGCTATTTTTCAGCATATGAATGGCTATACATGGCAGCCAGTATATGTGGTGGAGGAAGAACCCGGGAAAAACCCGGGATGAACCACCGACCCACGGGAAGCTACTGACTAGCTTTCTCAAGCCTGAGACTCGAACCCACGCAGGCAGAGGTGAGATGTGTGAGTGATCTGTAAATGCGAGCGCCTTAAACCACTCGGCCACTCATTTGAATAAATGAGCTCAGAACCTCACTGATTTACGAATAAATAATTGGTTATGAAAATTTATATTCATATTCATTGGTAATGATTAAGATGTTAACAAGATATGTTTTTACTATGGCTATATATCTAACATGTACCACCTGTCAATGGTTTTATGGTATTTACCAGATACGTCTGTGAAATCGTTTGTCTTTCTTGGTGATAACGCTCTCATTGGCTTTGTTAGCAATAAACTGAACAGTATTGTATATCTTTGCATTAAAACTATCTGTCCCCCTTTCCTGGAGATCTTCAGTTAAAAGAATGGTTAATCACTCTATGAGAATATCCATTCCCACAATCAGGTAACTGTAACTTGTATTTTATATGCTACACTTCGTGACCTTTGTGTTTCTTTTCTAACTAAAACTTCATGAAGAGATGCATTTTATTTACTGAAACGAGATTACTCCAAAGAAAGGTTAATGTGATCTCATTTCCGTTCTTGTCAAGATTCACTGACATTGCCAAAGTTGAGGACATCGGTATCCTTGGTACACATTTCTGTTTTGATTGTTTTTGTTTAGTTTTAATTGGGGGTCGGGGTTTTGTTTTGTTTTTCTTTCTTTTTTTTTTTCTTCTGAAACTACATAAATATAACGGATATTTCGTCAAGCAATAAATTCTGCATTATTCTACACAATATGCATGTATATTCATTCAGCATCGTTTCACCGTTGTCTGATGTTTTAATTCAGGAGGATCTTAGTTGTTTTATGCCTGAGATCTTTTCATAGGTTTACCTGCATAAGGCGGTGTTCAAGCAAATTCTAATCACCACTTTTTTAAAACTGTCTGTTTCATCTTGAATTAGTACTTACTGATTAATTACTGTTGGTCAGTAAGCTCACGCTTCTATAGTCTGTTTCATCTTGAATTAGTACTTACTGATTAATTACTGTTGGTCAGTAAGCTCACGCTTCTATAGTCTGTTTCATCTTGAATTAGTACTTACTGATTAATTACTGTTGGTCAGTAAGCTCACGCTTCTATAGTCTGTTTCATCTTGAATTAGTACTTACTGATTAATTACTGTTGGTCAGTAAGCTCACGCTTCTATAGTCTGTTTCATCTTGAATTAGTACTTACTGATTAATTACTGTTGGTCAGTAAGCTCACGCTTCTATAGTCTGTTTCATCTTGAATTAGTACTTACTGATTAATTACTGTTGGTCAGTAAGCTCACGCTTCTATAGTCTGTTTCATCTTGAATTAGTACTTACTGATTAATTACTGTTGGTCAGTAAGCTCACGCTTCTATAGTCTGTTTCATCTTGAATTAGTACTTACTGATTAATTACTGTTGGTCAGTAAGCTCACGCTTCTATAGTCTGTTTCATCTTGAATTAGTACTTACTGATTAATTACTGTTGGTCAGTAAGCTCACGCTTCTATAGTCTGTTTCATCTTGAATTAGTACTTACTGATTAATTACTGTTGGTCAGTAAGCTCACGCTTCTATAGTCTGTTTCATCTTGAATTAGTACTTACTGATTAATTACTGTTGGTCAGTAAGCTCACGCTTCTATAGTCTGTTTCATCTTGAATTAGTACTTACTGATTAATTACTGTTGGTCAGTAAGCTCACGCTTCTATAGTCTGTTTCATCTTGAATTAGTACTTACTGATTAATTACTGTTGGTCAGTAAGCTCACGCTTCTATAGTCTGTTTCATCTTGAATTAGTACTTACTGATTAATTACTGTTGGTCAGTAAGCTCACGCTTCTATAGTCTGTTTCATCTTGAATTAGTACTTACTGATTAATTACTGTTGGTCAGTAAGCTCACGCTTCTATAGTCTGTTTCATCTTGAATTAGTACTTACTGATTAATTACTGTTGGTCAGTAAGCTCACGCTTCTATAGTCTCTTTATAAAGTTCAGAAATTGTACATTTACTGCTGGTCTGTGTACGCATGTACGAGAGGTATTTGAAAAGGTCTGAATATTTTGTTATAACTTTTTTGTTTCTTTGAACCTATCGATACATTTAATGCCAAATCGATAGACAAAATAACGTTCTATAAAATGATCTGCAACTGCACGTGCAGCACGCCGGACACCTGCAGCTATATACGTGTGAAGTAACATAGATACATGACAGTGACATACAAATGTCGGAGACGGAGAACAATTCTGAAAGTGAGCAAAGAGCATACTGTAAATTCCGGGCGCTTTTAGGGTAGAGACTGATGTCAAGGTCGACTTGGATAAAGTTTACGGATATAATTCTCTGTGATATTCTACAATTTTGAGGTGGTTTCATCGTTTTAAAGATGGTCGCGAATCGATGGAAGATGACGCACGTTCTGGAAGGCCGTTATCTGGGATTAGTGAGCGGGGAAGTGGCTGCTGTAAAGGCGGCACTTGATGAAGATGTTCGATACATCGTGGAAGATATTGTTATTATCACACGCATTAATTCGTCAGCTGTTTTTAACATATTGAAGAATCGTTTGAATCTTGTGCTAGTAGGGTACCGCATTTGTTGACGGATGATCAAAACGGACTAGGGTTGAGATCG